>QMIH01001292.1:80525-120022 GCA_003987875.1 Clarias batrachus
TTTTTTTTACACAAGATTTACATATACATTGATTACATATGTCTTTACAAACATTTCCAAAGTTAAGTGAAATTAAGAGAGTGAAGTGCATTAGAGAAGAACACGAGTCTGATGAGGAGAAGAAGATCTTTACAAACATTTCCAAAGTTAAGTGAAATTAAGAGAGTGAAGTGCATTAGAGAAGAACACGAGTCTGATGAGGAGAAGAAGAGAAAGTTACCCCGGGTCTGAAGACTGGGAGCCTTTTGGCCTTGTGTCCTTCTGACCTCCGCTGCTCAGAAAAGATCAGCTGAAAGTCACAGCGGTGGAGCAGCAGACCTGCAAAACTCTCACACACAGAACACAACATATACAGCACAACACACACCTTAAGTGGAGCAGGTTTACCTGTGCACTCAAGTGTCTGAGCAGGCGTGGGCGGGGCTTACACTCTGGGCGGCGACACATGACGCAGAGCCACGAGCCTCCCGCTGCGCATGCGTGTCGCTGTGAGACAAGGAGAGCCGACAGATAAGGCCTTGTTCATACACAATGAGTCAGCAAAACAGACCACTTGGATTTTTAAATAACACAATTTAACAACTCTCTCTCTCTTTTCAACATTAAGACACTATGTGAGATGAACCCGAGATACAGTATCATCGCTCACATTAATTTTAAACGTGTTCAGCGACTCAGTTTCCAAGACGGCGGCCTCGAAAATGACGTCGGTTCCGCTCTCAGTGTGAAAGAAAACGCTCTCGAAGTCCCGGTGCTCGAAGTCCATGCTGTCCTCATCATCAGCGTAGTGAGGGTGTAGATAGTGGGTTGGTCCAGATGATTGGGCTGTGATGTTCAGGTCGCTGTAGATTAGCTCCATTAAGTACTGCGTTGTGTTTCTCGGAGCCATCGCCCCTGTCGGAAAGGCGTGTGTGGATCTGTCCTTCTCCCAGGCCTGATTGCGGGAGCGGCGTCCCGACTTCTTCAGCAATTTCCTGGCGTAACTCCGAACATCGGCTTCTCCCGCAGCCCCCGTTAACTTCGCCTCCCTCCTCCAGAAACAGTTCGGCCGGCGCTCGCATGGCTTTCTTCTTTCTGTCGCCATGGTGTCAATACACATGTCAACGCGCGCGTTTAAATTAAAGAAAAAAAGTACGAAAAGTGTAAAGAAAAAGAAAAAAAAGTTTCGTTTTAAGAAGAGCTGAAAATTAACTCGCCAAACTGTAATGTAACTGCCAATGTAAACTCCACAAACAGAACGAACTCCTTTTCTGTTCGTCTTCTCAACGATTCTGTTTAGCCACGTCTGTTGCATCATAGTTAACGTTGGAACCACGCAGAAATGACGATCATATCAATTCAGCCAATCAGATGCGACTTCATCTTCTTCGGCGCATTTGTTTGTGTTTGACCTATATCGCCAGCTAATGGCCGATCATCTCCGTAGTCGGAGTAACAATAATTAAAATTGTTATATTTTTGTTTTTAAAAATATTTTAATTTACTTAATTTTCTCTTAGTTATTTTTAATATAACTCATTGACTTGTCACGAGAATTAACGTGTCATGAGACAGTCTTAACTGGGTAAAAAGTACATGGTGAGAAATAGACTTGTAAGTGTATTATTATTATTATTATTATTAGTGGTGCTTGCGAAGCGAAGCACTACTATTATAATCTCACAGGCTTATTATTCTTTTACCTCTTCTTCCGTATGAAATTTCGACGCGTAACTAGTCCCGCACCGTTTGTCGTAGACCCATGAATGAGGTATCAAAACGTGCGGCTTGGTCGGGAACGGGGTGCTATGACTTTTCTAAGGGGTCGGCGGTTAATTGCCCCAATTAACCGCCGAAAAAATCCCATAGACTTAACATTGAGGCCAAATTTCACGGATTGTAGCGCAGAGACGGAATTTTGGAGAACTGTCAAATTCACCACATTTCAAGAGGTTAGCAACCTGTGTCAGAACATACCCCGCACGAGGGGAKAAGTTTTACCCCCGGGGCAATAGAGCTCCCCAAATTTGCCCCATTGACTTATAATGGGGGAAAAAATCCCATAGACTTAACATGGAGAAAAAAATTTATGGATTGAAGCGCAGAGTGAGAGTGGGGTAGAAATCTCAAATTCACCACATTTGAAGAGGGTCGCAAGCTGTGTCAGAACATACCCCACAGGAGGGTATAAGTTTTGCCCCCGGGGCAGAAAACATCCCCAAATTTGCCCCATTCACATATAATGCAGATTTTGGCACTTTACAACTACAGTATGGTTTGTCGTAGATCCATTAAAGAGGTGTCAAATTATTCGGCTCATTCGGGACAGGGGTGCTTAGACTTTCCTGAGGGGGGGGGGCAATTAACCACCCCAAAAAATCCCATAGACTTAACATTCATACCAACTTTAACGGATTAAAGCGCAGAGTGAGAATTTGATAGAAATCTCAGGTTTACCACGTGTCGAGGTTTGCAAGCTGTGTCAGACAGACCCCGTGAGAGGCTATAGGTTTTACCCCCAAGGGGGGGGGGCAAGAGGCTGCCCCAGTTATGTATAATGGAGATGTAACTAGAACTGTATCGTTTGTCGTAGATCCATGAAAAATGTGTCAAATCGTGCGGCTCATTGGGGATTGGGGTCTTCAGACATTCGTGAGGGAGGGGGTGGTTAATTGCCCCCTGCGGGCGGGGGGCAATTAACCACCCCAAAAATCCCATAGACTTAACATTCATACCAACTTTGACAGATTAAAGCGCAGAGTGTGAATTTGGTAGAAATCTCAAATTTACCACCTTTGTAGAGGCTTGCAATCTGTGTTGGAACATACCCCACACGAGGGTTTAGATTTTACCCCCGGGGTAAAACAGGTGCCCAAATTTGCCCCATTGACTTATAATTGGGAATTTGGTGCATGACTCGTCACTTTTTCATGAAACAGGTGTCAAATTGTGTGCTTCATTCGGGAATGTATATTATTTGGGTTTATTCGGGGGATAGGGGGCTTCACATGACTTGTCTAAAGGGCGAGTGGTAAACTKCCCCAGCAGGGGGCAATTAACATACAATAGTAATTTCCATAGGAACTTTTAACCTGAATTTAACTCTGGATCCCAGTGTCATAGAGACATGGGGGAGGGCTCATTCTACTCAGACAATCAATCAGCCTTTCGCTTTTATCATCATGCTCATAAGCCACGCCCCCTAGCAAAATCATTATCATGCTCTTAGCATGTTGCTAACGCGATTAGCATGTTGCTAGCATTATGCTAACAATATTAGCATTTCGCTAGCATTATGCTAACAATATTAGCATTTCGCTAGCATTATGCTAATCATATTAGCATGTTGCCAAGATGATGCTAACAATATTAGCATGGCGCTAGCATTATGCTAACTATATTAGCATGTCGCTAATAACATGATTAGAATGTCGCTAACATGATGCTAGAGTGCCTAGCATGTTGCTAKCAAGKCGTTTRGCTCATTAGCATGTTGCTAGCATTATGCTAACAATGTTAGCATTTTGCATGCAACATCAGTAGAATGTCGCTAACATGATGTTAGACTGCTTAGCATGTTGCTACAATGATGTTTAGCTTATTAGCATGTTGCTAGCATTATGCTAACTATATTAGCATGTTGTTCGCTACATCATTACACTGCTGTTAACATGATGCTGGAGTGCTTAGCAAGTTGCTAGCATGACTCCAAAGTTTGGCCACGGCAAGCACCACTCACATTTTCTTCAGGAAATGTACCTCTCTAGTTATTATTATTATTATTATTATTATTATTATTATTATTATTAATCCTACTAGGGACGAGAATCACCTCCCGATATGATAGTATCATGATACCTTGATTTGATTAAAATTGAGATTCTCCAATTATCATGATTTTATAAATATCCTGAAGGAGTAAATAAGATAAGAAACCTTTATTTGTGGGAAATTTGTTTTGCCATGGCCACAAGTGGACAGTACAAAGTTAAAAATTGGGAAACAACAGAACGTAAAAATAATATATAACAAAAAAAAGTACTTACAATATAAAAGGATGTACATCTGTATAGTAAAATATTGACCTAAATATATTATTAGACTATTATTAAGCAAAGTTGACTAAGTGATGTGTCTGTACACAATGAGTATACGTATACATACAGATACATAGTGAGTGACAGTCAATTACAATAATGTTTTCAATGTTTTTAATTGCACATTTTGCCCAATTATTGTGGTTCCCCAGGACAGAAAGAAAATTGCACATTCCACCGTAGTTTTGCACATGAGTAGAAATATTGCATATAACTAGAAAAATTTAATATGACCCATCATTATATTGCACATAGCTTCCTTGGTGTATTTGATGTATGTGTTTGTTCGTTTGTGCTTGTGCATGTGTGGTCAGAGTCTAAAGCACTATTCGGACAGGACTAGTTTTACTGGGGGATGTTTGAGTTAGAATTTTTTTCAGCCGACGTCTGTCATTTCATGTATGGATTCGGATGGGACTAACATCTCCGTGTTTATTACGGGGGTGAGCGTGTCTGAGGTCGTGTGAGAAAAAGACAGACATGGCAGATTMRGABGGGATTMAAATCACAAAGTACCTCTGTGAAACAGAAATTTCTCTAACGTCCCCCAGTAAAACTAGTCCCGTCTGAATAGTGCTTAAGATGTACAGTCTGATAGCGGTTGGCAAGTTACCTTTGCCAAGGGCACTGACACCACCCCATACTATAGCACTATTCGGACAGGACTAGTTTTACTGGGGGACGTTTGAGTTTGAATTTTTTTCAGCCGACGTCGGTCATTTCATGTACGGATTCGGACGGGACTAACATCTCCGTGTTTATTACGGAGGTGGGCGTTTCTATGTTTTTCATGTGGGCGTTGCACAAGACCACGTGTTGAGGATGAGGGTTTCTATTGGAGCGTAGAAGTAGAAACTCGAATACCGGTGCGCTAGAGATTGTATGGTAGTTCACGTTGAACAAAACACACAAGAAAACGCGTTTCGGAAAAAAAAAAAATTTCGGCAAACACAGACATTCGCATTCGGACAGGTTTAGATTTCTTAGAGGACCCCCGAGTTTGCGGAAAAACAGTAGGTAATTTGCTCTGGAATTTTTACAGAGGTCGTTTGAGAAAAAGACAGACATGGCAGATTCGGACGGGATTAAAATTCCAAATGACCTATGTGAAACAGAAATTTCTCTAACGTCCCCCAGTAAAACTAGTCCCGTCCGAATAGTGTTCATGACAGACACTGGCTTTTGGACTTGTTGCTGGTAACAGTCTGGATGATCTTTTTCTTCTTTGGTCCGGAACACACAGCGTCCATTCCGCCCCCAAAAATACCTGAAATATTGATTCATCTGACCACAGTACACGTTTCCACTGTGTGATGGTTCATCCCAGATGCCTCTGAGCCCAGAGAAGTCAATGGCACTTCTGGACACTGTTAACATAGGGCACACTACAGTTTTAACTGCCATTTGTGGATGTAACTACGTATTGTGGTACTTGACGTATTGTGGTACTTGAGGTTTGCCCAAGTAGTCCTGAGCATGTGTGGCGATATTGCTTATAGATGAATGATGATTCTTCATGCAATGCCGCTTGAGGGATCGGAGATAACTATTGTTCAGTTTAGGCTTGCACCCTTGTTCTTTATGCACTGAAATTCCTCCAGATTCCTTGAATCTTTTAATTATGTTATGCACTGTTGAATGTGAAATATCCAAATGACTTCCTATCTTTCTTTGAGGAATATTGTTTTTAAACATTTCAATAATTTTGTCACATATTTGTTGGCAAACTGGCGATCCTCTGCCCATTTTTGCTCCTAAAGGACTAGACTTTTCTTGGGTGCTGCTTTTGTACCAAATCATAATTACAATCACCTGTTTGAAATCACATCATTATTTAACCAATTCACCGTGTTGACCCGACAAAACATGAAATATTTTGTGTTCATATTGTCTGCAATTAAATACAAGTCAAAGTAAATTTAGAAATCACTACTGTATTTTTTTTTTTATTTGCGTTTTCCATACTGTTCCAACTTTTTCTGATTTGGGGTTGTATGATTATAGTGTTGGAAATTGGTAATATTGGTAATATTTTTGGGTGGCTGTAACAGATTATCTGCATTTACATCTCAATACGAAACATCGCCTTAAGAGCGTATTCATGTACTGTACAATATGTTTTTTTATTTTATTATTTTTTTTACCCATAATCCTGTGTAACCGGAAGCGGTGCCTCTCCTCAGGGCGCCGCTGGAAGAGAGAAACGAGCGCGCGCGTGTGAAAAGGCGGGAGGGAGCGGCCGCCATTTTGTTCGAAGTCCCCTTCGTGTCGGACACTAGAGCACTCCGCGCCGGCAGGAAACACAACTTTACAGGCATGGATCACGCGTTTTATGTGGTGCAGTCGCCACCGGAAGATCCCACGATAAGCCCGGACTTCACGTATAAGAGTGAGTAGATCGAAAATCGCCGTTTTGTCCACGGATATCCCCTGGTTTGTGTTTAATTCCTGTTTCTTATTGAGCGCGCGTGCGCGCGCGCTCTCGTGGGCGGCCATGTTGCCTAGCTAGCAAGTAGACTCCGGCGCTCGCGCACTAAAGCTTCATGGCACCTCAGTGGAGCGGCTCAGTCTGATCCACTTACACACACACACACACTCACACATTCGCGTTTATTTATTATCTTATTTATCACATCTGTTCTTAATAAATACTGCAAACACACAGGGTGTACCCGACTGCAAGTTAATTTAGTTACAAACTAAATTTACATTAAAACCTGTGCATTAACACTGAGGCGCTTCTTCACAACAAACTCTCACATGATTTCATTAAAATATTACCACGAAATATGACTAATTTAGTTTTTAAAAAGTTTCAAAAATAGGTTAAATTAATACTATAGCGGAGAACATGCACAAGAAACCTGTCCAACCTGTGTATCTGGATATTATCAAGAGTTATTCTTTATGAATTGGTTTATTTTAGTTCAATAATAATCAGATTTCCTTAATTTATTAAAAAGACAAAATAAAATCTTTCTTCATACAGCACTTTTCATCAAGTCTAAAATCAAAGTCTTATCGAAAAGGTTACAAAAATAGACTGAATGAAATGGATTTAAAAATATATCTATAATTAATTATTTATAATGAAAATATTTGTAATTACATGGGATTATAAGGTAAAAATTGTAACATTATATAAAAACATTAACATTGTTTATTTTAGTGAAGTAAACAGATTTCTTTCATTTAATTGTTTTGACTAAAGTAGGTACAAAATATTGCTAAAATCCAAAAGTAGAAGTCTTCCAGAAAAGGCTACAAAAATGTTTTTGTTTTTTTGTTTTGTTTTAGATTTCCATTCGTGTTGCAAACTTGCCATAAAAACCAACATAAAAAAAAAAAAAAATCTTAATCTTGCATGGAACGCTATCTGAGAAATATTCTTACTTCATAAATGTAGTTCAAGAAACTTTTGAAAAATAACTGTTGATTTTAATGATGAGTTGTTTATGGTGTACATGGACAGTGTTTGTTTTAAACATGGTGAGTGTTTATAGAGATATGGACAGAGAAATGGAATCCCAAGTTGCCAGATCTGTATAGTTAATGTTTATTATTAATGAAAGCTTGCTTTAAGTTTTTGTTCCTGATAGTGATTTCATGAAAATGTACAAAAATATGAGCCATTTCAAAGCACATACACATCCTCTAAAAAAGCTCAGGTGTCCGAAGATGTGTGTTATTAGAAACCTTGACTAGACTTTACTGATGCATAGCTGAATTCACACATTAAAAGTGGATTATTTTCATGTTAAATATATTCTTTTTTATTATACACAGGCTTAGCTTTGACACTGTTTATGCATATCTGACTCTCAAATCTTTTTCTGACTCACAAATCTGACTCACAAAAGACTTTTGAGGTCATTTAATAGGAAAATGATACCAGCCACTCTCAAATTTAACAATCCGAGAGATGAAACTCTCCTGCGGCCCACCCAAACCTTTAATCACACACAACACCGGTCAACACACGAGGTGAGGATAAATGAAGAATATCGCATACTTTAAATCCCATGCTGTGTTTTATTATTTCTGGTTACTTTTTAAATCTAAATATATAATCAAATATTTTATGTGAAATATTTGATGTGAAATCTAATTTAAAAAAGCTAAAAATTAAGTCACTTTCCCAAGGCCCTCCTGCAGTACACTTACACCCACAGTGAGGTTTGCAGGTGGTTTCCCCACATTTTGAGAAACTCTGGCCTCATAAACATCTTTTTATCTTTCAAGGGAATAAAAAAAATTAATAATTAATTCTGTGATTTGGGCGAATTAAAATATTAACCATAAAACCCTTTCAAGGACAGCAGGTCATGTAAACAAGGTCCTCACACATGGTGATGTGATCACATGTGAGCGTACATTTGCGGTATTTATGAAGAGGGATGTGAATCTGTCCTCTGACTTTTGCGATTTTTTTTTTTTTAAAACCCCAGACTACATAAAATGTGATTTTTTTTTTTTTAATGAAAAGAAGCAGGTTACCATGGCAACCATGTACAGCTCTGTGTACAGACATAAGAATATATTAATAGCCTTTTAAAGTATTACATGTTAAAATCCTATACTCCTTTTTCACAAGTGTCTGAAGCCGAGCTGGTGAAGTTCGTGAGGTTACGCGCCGCCAACGATGCGCTCTTCACTGGAAAGAGGAATACATCCGTCATTGCTTGGAGGTAATAACAATGTCATTATAACACCAGATTTTGCTTCCACAGAAACGTATCACTAACCCTGGTGCGTAGATATTCTTCATCATCATCGTGTAGCTGTATTATAAGATGTGTGTGTGTGTGTATGCGCTTTGTGTTACAGAGCCATCCTGAAAGAGATGGGGATCCACAGAAAGATGTCGACCAGTCAGGCGAGAAAGAAGTGGGAAAACCTCAAAAAGAAATATAAGGTATATATATTTTATAATGCCATTCTAATCCATATAAATATGTCCTTTAAATATCCAGTAACACCAGGCATTATGTTCCTCTGTTGCTTAATATCATATCATTTATAAATGTTAGTGCTGTGAGTCGATTCAAAAGTTTAGTCTAATTAAGCAGCCATATAGTGTGATTAATCACAACTTGTAAAATACATGTTTATAATATAAATAATTCTGAGTAATGTTGAAATATAGAAGTGCATGACAAACTGGTTAGAGGAAACAGATTATAGTTTTATTTATTTATTGCAAAATAACATTTAACAAGTTAAATTTAAAATCTGTATTTAATTACTCATTCAACTTTTTCTAAACGTTTAACATTGTAAACCTGATTGTAATATAAAATCACGTTATTTATAATATCGTGATACTGATAGAATTGCAATTTTAATCAAATCAGCACCGAGGTATCATGATATATTGTATCAGGTGGTGACTGGTGATTCCCATCTTTAATACGTACCGATGTCTGGCGGTCTCCAGTATGTGCAGTAAAAGTAGCTTCAGCCACCTGCCTCACTTTCACAGCCTTTTCAGTTTCATACAGGTTTGTGTATTCTTATTATTCGTGTTAAATGGTATATCACACACAGTCGGGTGACAGAGCTTCGATTATGGGAAGAGATTAGGATCAAACTTGATCATGTGATCAATTTGCGTTTAAAAGTAAACAGTAACACGTTAACATTTATGTATTAGCTTAGTATATGTATTATGCATTAGCATGTTAAGTTGCGTATTACAGCGTTATTACATTCCAGGTGAGCCCGAAGACGTGATCGTATGCAGGATTAGAGTCAGATCGGATGTGTCGTCCTAACTCTAGCAGATTACACATATTTTTGGTGGCTGTATTAAAACAGCTGCTGTTGTTTTTTGTGGGAATTGCGGTAACTGTACTAAAATCTTTGTCTTATCGGCTGCACCGTCGATCTCTGCTTCTTCCTTCTAGCATTATTTTTCTGAATACACGTTTAATGAGAGAGGGAAGCACGTATTCCAGTTTTCTGTTTTTAGTTCCTGCTTGCGTTTAGAGTTCCCATTTACAGTTCAGGTCCTGAGTGCAGAATTGAAAGATTAGATTTTTGTAATCTTGCATAATAATGTTCAAAAAATTTATATTTTCAAGCCTGACATTTAGGTTGCTTTTAGATGAGAGTTTTTTTGTTTGTTTGTTTCCTTTTCTGTGTTGATTGATCATACCTCCCTGTTAGACAACTGTGAGTGAATGAAGAGACAAAGTGGAAGCACCTGGGCTTCTGGATTACTTTAGAGTTTCTGAATCTTCACCTGTATTAAGAGGGTGAGATGTCGGGATCAGAGTATCAGTTTTCATGTTAGTGTAACATCGGAGATGGTAAAGAAAGACGCTTGATGCCTGGCTAGTGCAGCGTTAATGTATCTGTAGTGTGAGTGACGTTATCAGACCAGCTGCTGTTGTTTCCCTGACAGGAAATGAAGAACCCTCCACCAGGCATCACGGTGAACCCGACCAACTGGCAGTGGTTCTCTCTGATGGAGGACGCCATGGAGGGCAGGCTCAGAGACAGCGAGGCCATGGTGTCCACCATGTCTCTAGGCGAGGACAGCGACTATCGCCCGGACAGACCCAGGAGACGAGGCCGCGACACGTTCCGCAGCGACATTGAGCTCCTCGTCGACGGAGAAGACACGGGGCTCTCGGGCGACACCGGGCGAGACCTGGGCAGTGACCGAGACGACAACGATCACGACAGGGCGCTGATCGACAGCGACCGGTCAGCTCTAGAGAGCGAGAGGATGGTCCTGGAGCGAGAGAAGATGGTCCTGGACAGGGAGAGAGCCGGCCTGGAGAGGGAGCTCGCGGCACTTGACCGGGACCGTGCGTCTTTGGAAAGGGAGAAAGCAGCGGTGGAGCGTGACAGAGCCTCCGTGGAGCACGAGCGCGCTCAGCTGGAGAAGAAAAGGGCTGAGATGGACAGAGAGAGAGCGAGGCTGGAGCGAGACAGAGCAGCACTGGAGAGACAGAAAGTAGGCATGGGAGGCATCGGAGGGGATGCGACCGAGAGTCAGGAGGGACCCGAGAAAGCGGCGGCGGAGGAGGAAATTGAGCTAGCGTCCATACAGAGGAGACAGAAATTCCTCGATTTATTCGAGAAGCTGATTGAAAACTTTTGAACAATTTTTGAAGGGGAAAGAATTGGCTTCTTCTTCATATTCTGAGTGTAATTTTTTTTTCTGTATGTTTTGCTATGGTTGAAGGTTGATTTTTAGTTCTCGTGCTATCCTACTGATGTGAACATGATCAGGTTCTGAGTTAGAGTTCTCCTCAGTTAGGCTGTCAATGAAAAACTTTAAGCCACCTCTATTCTGGAGAGGTCATCCAAACAAGCTTTATTCATCATCATCATAATCATCATCATCATCATCATCATCATGTGGTATTTTCCATACAAAGAACATATGAACCTGGTTCAGCATCTCTCGCCCTCACACAATACAACATCTCTGAAGGGTTAACTCCAAGCCTATTGCTCAAAAACGAACCAATAAGAAAAAAAAAAAAATCTTTTGATTAATTATATACCAAATATTGCAGTTCATGTGGAAAATATCATGATTTACGGCCTTTTTATATTACAATACAGACTTTACAACGAAATAATTGTTTATGTTGATGCTTCTTTTATTGCATTAGATAATAAATCTTACCTTTCAAATTCACTGAGCGCCAATTGTGAATGATTTATGATAAACATATTTCCAAAACAATTCTATGAATAATAACGTCATGTTATTTATTATTTATTTATTATTAATTTCTTTACAAAATATATTTCACTTGTCAGTCAAAAAAAAAAAAAAGTAGGATTTGTTAATAGGTTAGTCGTCTCCTTTTTTTTTTTTTTTTTGCATATTGTTTGCATATGCATCTTCTATTTGTTCATTATTTTACCCCCTTAATTTTTTTTCCTGATTATTTTTCCATATTTAATGAAGCCGGATTGTTTTTCACTATTTATTTTCACATGCACATCATGTTAATTTGTCATATTTAACATTTAAACATGTTGTATAATGTGTGTTTATTGCACATGGTGTGTGTGTGTGTGTGTGTGTGTGCGTGTGTGTGTGTGTGTGTGTGTGTGTGCTGTCTGTGTGTGTGTGTGCCTGAAACCTCTTGTATAAGACAGCCATTCATATGAGTGTTTACTCCAGCCGAAAGTTTAAAAAAAGTTGGAAACTCTCAGGGGTTTTGGTGTGTGTCTGTAGAACTGTGTGTGTGTGTGTTTAAATAAGAGCGCCAACAGGAATACGTGGCAAACACACATAAGCCTGTGGAGTGTTGCTGAGGTTGATGGGGTTGCCGTCCAGGCGAATGTCCTCCAGCGCCATCCGGACGTAGTTCATGTCGTTCTGTTTGCAAAACGTGTCTTCGTGTATCATCTGGATGTTGTTGTTCTGGGGACAAGAAAGAAACGTTCATCTTCCTGTTCTGCCATAACATTTTTCATATCAATAACTTCCACAACAAAATCACAGGTTTGCATTAATGACCTTTTTCCTAATACAGGGTTTTTGTACACACTCATCATGAACAGGAATCTCACTCTAAAATTCACCCTTTTATTAAAGGTTTTGTAACTAGTTCTTTTCTGAATCAGAATGATTATCCTAAACTGGGACTTTTCTGGTGAATGAAGGCGCAAAAGTGATGGATGTTTACAGGAGTCTTTAAACACAGTGCGGTGATGAGACTCGTAGCCGCACTATAACATCTGAATGGTTCAAATGTTTAAAGAAAGCCGTACGTATGTGAATGTCGATCCCGTCTGAGGGACGGCTTGGAGCCCACTGCAGTCGCTCTCGAGAAAATTCAGTGAGTGAAGCGCCTGATCCTTGAGACGTTGACGAATAACTTGTCAATTTATAGAAGAGGCATATCTGTGTGAACTGTACACACAATCGTTCACCAATGCCACTTACATGTTACAGGAACTTAGCTGGGAGTTACTGCCAGTACAGTCCCGACCTCACTCCAAGACATTTCCATGTTTGAATCATTAAAGGAGTTCCTGGGGGGCCAGCATTTCAGGCGTGAAACAGGCAGTGCGATCATGGCTGTGGTGTACTGAGAAAACATTCTACCTTGATGGTATCCGAGCACTTGTGAAACACTGGGATAAGGGCATTAGTGCATTATATAGAGAAATAAAGGGAGGTTTCACTCTCAGAACTGTGTTCTGTTATTCTGAAAAGTCAAAAGTCCCGGTTTGACTTGAACCCCCAAGAGTGGAGATTGGTACACAACTTTTTTAGTTCTATTGGGTTTTCAGGAATCAACACATGGCCAAAATTATACACACAACACTCCAAAAATTTGGTTGAATGTCCATTTGCAAGTTTCGGCTTCAGCAGATGCTTTCGATTGCAATTAACATCGGTTGCTTCTGGCAGACTCCTGGTTGGGTATTTGACCAGAACTAGTGGTGTTCATATAAATTTGTGGCTTTTCTTGTCACATATTTGACTTTTATGCATGGTCCACAAATTTCCACCTCTTCTGATGTGTCTTAAGGGCCAATGTCTTGTTGGAACACTCCATCAATCCAAGTCTAAATGTCTAGCTGATACTTTGAGGTTCTGCTAAGAATTCTGAGGTAGTAGTTCTCCATCTGCTTTGGATGCTCAGTAGATAAAAAGCCCTAAAGCATGATGCCACCACCACCACCACCACTACCATGCTTAACAGCTATGCTATCCTTGGGGTTGAGTTCCTTACCTTTAGTCCTTCAACCTCCACTCCTCTGGTCAAACCTTTTCTTTAGAAAGTCTTTGTGTTGAGCTGCAAACTTCAGTCGAGCTCGAAGGAGTGGATTTTGGAGCACGGGCTTCTTTCTTAAAGTCCATGGTGATGTAAGACTCACTTGATTGTAGATAGCGACACTGATGTTCCAGCAGCTTACAGTTTATGGCAGGCTGTGTCTTGGCGGTTCCTGATCATCCCATCTCACTTCCTCTCAGGTGAGGGGAACAGTTTGGGTCTTTTCCCAGACCTTGGTAAAGTGAGTACACCTCCTAATAATGTGTGCGTACATACAGTTGTTTGGACACCAGTTGTTCTGAGAGACGTTCCGGACTTCTGTACGTCTACGGTCATTTTTCTCAGACCTGCACTAAGCTCCTTGAACATTCACATCATACTATGTGTTGGTCAATCTGATGAGTGTGGTCAAATAGAGCCTTTTCATGTTGCACAGAGAAGTGACCAGCTGGTGGTCATCATAATCACTAATAGGAAAATGAGAAACCTTTGACCCGGCAAATATAAGCAGTTTTTTTGGGCTTTCAGCTTGACCAAATTAATAATCCAAATGGGTGCATGTATAATTTTTGACTCCCATTTAAGACAGCCAAAAATAAATTAATCCCTATGCTCCATAGTCTTATTCTTGTCTTTTTATTAAAACTGTGTTCTACATTCAAAGAAATAATTGAAAGCCTGAATATTGCCATGACATGCATGTTCATGATGAGTGTCTGTAAAAGTCTGACTGCAACTGTATACTGTATATGTGTACTTCAGTGTACATTCATAGGAATAGACGAGATTATATGCAACAACCAAAAAATACACTCGTTGGCCACTTCATTGGGTATACCCATCCAACTGGTTGTAAGCGCAAATATCTAATTAGCCAATCACATGGCAGCAACTCAATGCATTTAGGCATTTAGATATGATCAAAACGATCTGCTGAAGTTCTAATGGAGAATCAGAATGGGGAAGAAAGGCAAATGGGTTTACCAAAACTGGACAATAGAAGATTGGGGAAAAAATGGCCTAGTCTGGTGAGTCTGTATTTCTGCTGTTCAGATTGTAAGGTCACAATTTGGCATAAACGACATGAAAAGCATGGATCCATGAATGGTGTGGGAGAGATTTTGTTGGCAAACTTTGGACCCCCTTGTACCAACTGAATGTCGTTTAAATGCAACAGTCATACTTGAGTATTGTTGCTGAACTTTAGGACCACAGGATAACACACCATGTGACTAAGCTAAAATCATCTTGAACATGACAATTAGTTTTCTTGTGATGGATGTGATGTAACGGGAGATTTGCATCATATATATATATATAGTTAAAAGTAGTTACAGTAATACAACACGATGCTAATAATGTGCTAATACATGGAGTGAACACATGGGGGCAGCACTGAGGTGGGAGTGCCGGTACCTGTAGGTGCAGAGAGCGCAGACTTTCAGGCAGAGGAACAGGGATGTGATCGAGGCTATTGTCTGTCAGGTAGAGGTAAAGCAGTCTTGTCATGTCCTACAACACAGAAACGGCTTGGTCACAGACGGATACATATGTACATCATATCACATAGGGAATAAACAAGACCCTGCCTAAGCTATTACTATAGAAACAGTAATGTATAGACTATTAGGCCATACATTAAACAATACATAAGGAACAGCTGAAGTAAACAGTACTTTCACCTTCACCCATAACTACTTGTATAATGCTTTGTTTTTATTTATCTCTTACCTTGAAGGCTTCATTCTGGATGCTAGTTCTGCCCAGGTGGTTGTGACTGGCATCAACAAGAGTCATGGTAGCTGGCAGGGCTGGGAGTTGAGCCACACTGTTTTCTCGTATTACCAGTTCCTCTAATGCGGGCAAGCCGAAGAACGCGCCGTCTTCTATCTTTGAGATGGAGTTACTTGTCAGATCAATCCTCTTCAGTTTGTCTTTGTGGCGGAGAGCAAAGAAAAATACACACACAACATTTAGATTAGTCTCTATATAGCATTCAAATAAATCCAAGCGCGTATTGAAATAATGGCGAACATGTTTCATATTGAATATAAAGCTGTATAAAGTAGAGAATTAAGAACTTAAACTGAATTTCAACTTCTCAATTAGATAGAGAGATACACTGCAAAAAAAAAAAAATATATATATATATATGTTTTATATTTCTATATATATATAGCAACTAAAAATATATTGTCAATATAAAAAATATAACAGATATAAAAAATATTTTTTGACATATTTTTTATATTTTTAATATTGACAATATATATATAAAATACACAAAATATTATTTTTTTTATTTATTTAACAAATATTTTATTCTATTAGCATATCATTTTGCTTCTTTCATGAAATAAATTATTACAACTAGCAAAATGTGGTTCGTTTAAATCTTAAGAAATTGTATATACTAAATTGACCAGAATCAAGATATAAGCATTTCTGAAAAACAACATTTGGCTTGATGTGTTGCGTTGTAATTTTATGGATGGTTCATGTACTGACTCTGTGTCCATAATGACCATATGTCTAGGAAGATATTTTAAATAATCACAACTATAAATTAACGTGCATCTGTGAAATATTCACAAGTTGGCCTAATAACAAAAAGGATGAATGTGGGTGATCTGTAAGTGCAGTCACTTGGATAAACCAAAGAAACTACACATAAAGGTGCATTTATGGGATATTCACAGGAAGCAAAGCGCCATCCTACGAATAATGTTATTACAAACTATAACCTCAAAAATGTGAATCTTTCAAAATATTTAATTAATTAATTGTCTATTCCGCTTATCATGGACGGGGTGCCAATACACCGTACGGCACACATGCACATACACACACAAACATTTGGGAATCACAATTAGCCTAATATGTCTTTGGACTGTGGGAGATGACCAGAGGTCCCAGAAAAAAACCCAAAAAGCACTGGGAGAACATGAAAACGCCACACACACAGATCCCAGGCGGGAATCGAAACCTCGAACCTGGAGGTCACATGGGTAACAGTTATCTTAACCTATGGATATCCACAATGATGAAGTAAATGGTCAACAGTATCATTAAATGAATATATCACAATATCAGTACAATAACCATACTCATGTTAGCGAAGTCAGATTTATTGATCTTAGTGATCCTGTTGAAGCGGGCATAGAAGTGAGTGGTATCTTTGGGAAGAGGCGGTACATTCAGCAACCTCACATCATCACAGTACACAGATCCCACCAGGCAGGTACACAGCATACAGGTGGACATACCAGGTGTTGATCCTAGTAAATATTGTCCACAGAAAAACAAAAGAAAAAGAATGACACATAAATATGATTTCACAAAGCGCATATAAAGCATTAGTTCCTATAAAGCAGCGTTTCCCAATTTGGTCCTCAGGAACCTTGGATTGTTCATCTTTTTGTTCTTTTTGAGTGCAATTGCAATACACAAATCAAATCAAACAAACTATCAAGAACACTGAATGTCTGGTGAGCATGTGTTGGAAGGATTTGTCTACCAAGTGGGACTCGCTACAAATTTTCCCTAAGCTAGTCCTATATTTAAAAAAAGATACTAATGAATGAACGTTTTTTTTGGTGGGTTATAATTTGTGTGATGTGATTTCACTCCTATATTTTAAACAATTCCTCCATGCAGAAGTGTTTAAGAGAAACGCTGATGTGCATATTTAATATCTGGATTACTGTTCTCTATTATTGCCTTTCTTTTTAGCATGATCTAATCCTTTAACAAGTCTGTTATAATGAATATTTGTAAAGGATGTTCCATTTCATGTAATCTTAAAACATACAACATTAGCTATAACAAAATATATACCAACCTTAGTGTTCATATCTCTTATTAAAATAATCTTTTTACTCTGGTCAATTCTATTTGGTTGTTGTAGTCCACAATTTTCATGTTGGTTGATCTTATGCACAATAAACAGATAGGACACTAACCTTGTCCATCATATTCAACGACCTCAACATCAGGTTCAGGTACCCCTGAACCTGGTGTACTCCCTGTCCCCTCCTCGAGTGAGATCTGGGTGGTGGGAGGCAGCTCCTCCTCTTGTTACACACAACGTTAGGATGTTAGGATTAGCATGGGGTTTGATTTAGAAATAAAGTGAGCAGTGAAGATCTTGAATTGAACACAAATAACACACATTTAACCCATTACAGCCAGTTAAATGAAGCACAAAGGTTTGTAAGAAGAGGAAAATATCAAGTATTTTGTAGATATGCTGTGTATTGTACCTGTTAGCATTACGAAGAAACAGGACACTGCAAATTATTTACATTGTTAACATGATCCAATGTAATGTACTGCTTGTTGGGCTACATACTGCATGACCCTGGGACTCTTTTTCAGAGTTTTGTGCTATCAAGTTGCAATTATTTACAATATGATCTCTACAGGGTAGGTGAAGTACTAACCTTCATTTATGGTAGTAGGGATGATTGTTACCCCTTCCTCAGGAGACCCTGTAGTTTCAGGCTCCCCAGAGAATAGAGGTATTTCTGTTACTATTTCCTCATCTTTAATGGTTTCTTCAGGGCCCTTGGTAACCGTAATCTCGAAGTCCTTATCTTGGTAAAGACAAGGCGATGTGGTAAGAAATCAATTAGAGACCCTCTTTAGCAGTAACAGCTAATAAAAAATGAATCAGAAAGAAAACATTCACCCGGCCATCTAGGCACCCGGTGAACCCATAGTGGAACACATGGCATTCTGAACTATACAGGCTTCAGGTGTACAGAATGCAGTTTCCACTACAGCCAAATGTACTGACCTCCAGGAATTAATATTATTTCTTCATCCGGAACCCCAGAAGGTCCAGAGCCAGACTCTGAAGAAACTCCAGAAACAAGGTCCCCAGAGGCTCCAGAGGCTGACTCTAAAGAATCTCCAGAAACAACGTCCCCAGAGGCTGACTCTAAAGAATCTCCAGAAACAACGTCCCCAGAGGCTCCAAAGCCGGACTCTGCAGAAACTTCAGAAACAAGGTCCCCAGAGGCTCCAGAGCCGGACTCTGCAGAAACTTCAGAAACAAGGCTCCCAAAGTCCCCAGAAACAAGATCCCCAGAGGCCCCAGAGAGAGACTCTCCAGGAACTCCAGGAACAATGTCCCCAGAGACTCCAGAAACAATGTCCCCAGAGGCTCCAGAAACAATTTCCCCAGATACTTCGGAAACAAAGTCCCCAGAGATCTCAGAAATAACGTCTCCAGATGTTCCAGAAACAAAGTATCCAGAGACCCCAGAAACAAAGCCACCAGATACTCCTGAAACAGGTTCACCAGATACTCCTGAAACAGGTTCACCAGATACTCCTGAAACAAGTTCTCCAGATTCTCCTGAAACAAAGTCTCCATATACTTCTGAACCAATGTCTACTGAGCCTTCAGAACTAATATCTCCAAAGCTTACGTCTGCAGAGCCCCCAGAACCTGCAGAACCCAAATGCTCCCCAGAAGGGTATTCTCTAGCACCAGGAATATTTCCAGAAATCCCTGAAGCTCCAAAAGCCCCAGAACTTCCAGAACTCTGCATGTCCCCAGAACCCAAAGAGTCTCCTGAGATATGAAGGATTTCAGTTGGTGTCAGACGCAGCTCTTCCTCTTGTTAGAGACAAGATTAGGTGTTAAAAGATTGATTAGAACTGCATGATGACAATGATTCAGTTTAGATGGTTAGAGATGATGGGAGCAATGGTTTAGGTGATGTAAAAAAAGCAAGGGTTAACGAATTATGAAGTAAACATTTAACCAATCAAACTGCTAGTTAAATGGATATTAAGCATTTCTTATATTGGTAAGTGCGGGTAAGACAGTATTGTGTATGTGTGTGTGTGTGTGTGTGTGTGTGTGTGTACTGGGTTAGTGTAATACAGACCTCCTGGGGTGTCTGGCCCAGAGCCTGGCACTCCAGAGCCTGATGGGATGAGTGAAGGCCTTATAGGTAATTCATTTTTGTCTTCATGTTCTTTGTCCAGTTCCTCTTCCTCTTCCTCTTCCTCTAGCGAAGCACCATATACCGACTCACTGTCCTCATCTGGGGTTAGAGTGCTAATCTCTATCTGCAAAGAAAGGAAATGTACAATCCATTGTGTTAAACTCATCTTTTTAAAATGTTAACCAGCGGGATGAATAATGAAGGTTGGAAAATATGAGTAAACTTATGTATTTTTTTTTTTTTAACTAAACTGCTCATTTTGTTTTTCATAAAATGTATTAAAATTCTTTGTATCAAATTCTGATATGTTTCCTCATATTTCCTGTTTTTGTACATTAAGACTCAAATATTTATATTCAATTAATTTTAACTTAATGTTATTTATATAACACTTTTAACAATTGTGATTATGTATATTATAAAGTAGCTTTACATAATAATAATATAAGAAATATTTGTTTTTTATATTGAATTGAATCTAGCAGATTAAGTCATATCATCAAATATAGAATGGTTGCTTATATTTCAATATCTTAGAATCAGTTTCAGTGTAAATGTCAAATATTTAAATTATGCACTTGAATGAAATCTTATTGTTTATGTCTAAGCCTGAGGTTTACAACCAAACTTCTAAATGACCTTTGTAGACCAAAAAGTTTATATATAAACCATATTGGTACGTCCTGTTGAGGTACATGCACATTGTGCTGCATCAAAACATCAATCAAGAATCAAGAAAGGATTGTGTTCCTGCTAAGCGAATTTTTATACTAATCTGTATCAATACATTTACATAGCTAATTATCGATCTTAGATAATATTTACATAACAATAATAATAATAATAATAATAATAATAATAATATAAGAAATATGATGTAAGAGATGAGATCCAGTTGAAGTTTTTGAGCAGCTGTGATATCTGCAGTTACGCTACAAACCAGAATGTGGCGCCATAAAACCATAGTCTGTAATGTACTTGTCTCACGCACGCTCAAAAATCAGATTCTATCATCAACATGAGAATGGTCCTTGTGGAACCAAGACATACATGGAGGCAGAAAATCCTTCTCCATACACAGTGCTTCACTTGAACAAAGCAATCAGGCATTCCTCCATGAGAAAACTGTGAAGCCATGGCAAAATGTAAAAGCCCTGTGCTCATTCTGCGTGATGTGCATGAGCTGTGAGAATATCATAATTAGACTCTACATAAATTCCTTTGCTCAAGGTTAAGTGAGCGTTTAATAGGCATAACTGGAGTTTCAGGGTAAAGACACTGAAGGTTTTTGAGAGACAACAAGGCCTGACTCTGTGCTAGCTGGAAATCTATCCCACCGCCTGACCATCAGCCCCCACTCCCAATGCAAACACACATATCTGTGGGGGAAAAAGCAGGGCTAAAATAAGCCAGAGTACCAACTTGTTGCAGCCACCACATACACAGACGTTAAATCATACTCAATTATACAGTATAGTTGATATAAATCCTCAGATGCAGCTGGGTAAGAAAAGAAATTCACTTATGTGAGCTCATAGAGCACGTGTCTGCTCATGAGCAGTGGTCAAAACAATGCGACTGGTCAGTATGAGTCACATAGTTGTCAGACTCTTTCATCCACAGGAGGTATTTTTATTGCTTTTTTTTTGTATAGCACTTTTATTAATTCCGCAAGCTAGCAATAAAACTAGGCAATTTGACTAACTTCAGTTTATATCTCTATGTACATTTATAAAAACCTGTCAAAAGTTTTTAACCCCTGTTGGTTAAATTAAGGAGCGGCTAAGGCTCTTGTTTGCTGTTTTGGGCATCTGAGGGTCGGGGTTCGAGCCCCACCATTGGTGGGTTGCCACACCTCATTTCTTCCCAGTCACTGGATGCAGTGCCGGTCCCAAGCCCAGGTAAAATGGAAGGGTTGCTTCAGAAAGGTCGGCTGGCATAAAACCTGTGCCAAGTTGTTGTGCGGATTGATTCCACTGTGGCAACCCCTTGATGGAAGCAGCCGAAAGACAAACAACAATGCTCATGGTCAACGATCAAGTATTAGAAAGTCTAACTAAGGGCCTTGTCACACTCTGAAAGAGCTCTGATAACCTGTTGCATGCACATCAGAGAAACATAATATGACATTGATGCAGTCTTCTACAACCCGTTATGGACCTATCATGGTCATAGCACAAGCCTTAATAGGGTGTTGTGAGAGCTCAATTGACGGAGAAGCAACACGGTGATGTACCAGTCAGTACTGATTTGGAGTACGTAAACCAAAGAGGTGTTAGTTAGACCGTTAACCGTTAACTTCTGACAACAGCTCCATTTTTGGGGGGCACTGGTGGCTCAGAGGGCCCCCCAGCTCCAACAGGTTGCCACTGTTGGGCCCTGTTCCAGGTGTGCTATATCATGGCTGTACTCTGACCCCAGAATTATGCAAAGACATGCAATAAGCGATTGGATATGCAAATTTCATTTGGGCAGTATTGTACATGTGACAAATAAAGGCAAATAAAGACAAATAAAAACTAGCTTAACTAATGAACTAATACTATTCTACTCTATCACTCACATTATGATTAGCCTATGGCTCATTTCATCTTTGCAGTTTTTAAATCCTGTCCTGGCTTGTACTGTATTAGGAGAAAAAACGCAATATTTATTTAAATTTGTATTTGCATGAAAGAGAAACAAAATTGAATTGAATTGAATCTAGCAGATTAAGTCATATCATCAAATATATAATGTTTGCTTATATTTCAATATCTTAGCAGCAGTTTCAGTGTAAATGTCAAATATTTAAATTGTGCTCTTATGAATTGAAATCTTACCGTTCATGTCTAAGCCTGAGGTTTGCACCCAAACTTCTGGATGACTTTTGTAGACCAAAAAGTTTAAATATAAAACATATTGATACTTCCTGTTGCGGTACAGTACAAGCACATTGTGTTGCATAAAAACTTCAATCAAGAAAGGATCGTGTTCCTGCTAAGCAAATTTTAACACTCATCTGTATCAATACACTTACTTAGCTAATTATTTATCTTAGCTAACATAGACGTCACACGTAGTTTTTTGAAGAGTGTTTTTGAAGCTCAACTGTTGGAGCTCTGGTCATCACAATCCTGGAAGGAACTGACTGATCCATAACTGGGCAAATGTGCGGAATAAACAAAAACTGTTATTTTGAACATGCATACCTCTTTCAGTTACCACAAGATAGCTAGCTTATCTTTAGCTTTAACTAAAATTCTAAAGTGGCTAATGTTAATTTACTGTAAATGCTGACATTATTTTTGCATTATTTTTTAACCCTGTCATCCCAATCCTACACGTTGTACCATGTTAACTCCTACATTTCTTGTGGTAAGTTAAAGTACAACGATTCCAGTTAGCTGGTTAGCTAAAGTGATGCATAGCAGATAGCTAGCGGTTAGGCACCTGCAATGCAGCTGTCACTTAAATGATCCATAATTATATTATATTTTAATTATAATTTTAACTGGCAAGTTTTATAGAAATTTACCCCAGTACTGTGGACATGAATTCGGAAATCTAGGTATGGAGACCAAATCTGTTTTTTGTTTGTTTATTTTTTGTTGTAAAAAAAGTTGGACATATTAACATGGGGCTCTATGGGGATTTACTCACTCGATTTACTCACTTTTAGAACTAGTGGTCATTTGAGAAAGTGCATGTTTTGGCACTTCATTTTTTCAGAACCGGAGGTTTGTCCTTGGTTGGAGCATGGAAAACACTGAAATGTGTATGGAAAGGGTGTGTCCAGGAGTGAAAAACATTTGCAAAGATATAAGGTATAAGAAAATGAGCTAATTAAAACTGTGTAGAATTTGGAATAAAAGCTGTGGTTGGTATTGTTTCAGAAAAATGAACTTCATACATCTTAACCACCCTTAACTAAGTAACCTAAACGCATTATCTATATGTACAACTTAAAGACTTGATCCTGTGATGATATCATTTTGGCTTACTGCTTACTAAATATCTGCCAGATCAGTAACATGTTTGAGACGTCTCCATGCATAAATACTTGCACCGACTTCCAACAGTTGCCAAACATTATTTATCACACTTGGATTGGTATCATTCAAATAATTTGTATGCATGTAAACTGAAGACATTGCAAGAAAGACCAAATAGATGGATATATGATGTTTTCCATACACTGTGCCAAAAGAACATGAAATGAGCCAACAGAAATCTGGGTAGACTATAAATATTTTAAATTCCCCAAGTTTCAGGGAAAGGTCTCCAGTGACACACAACCACATTAAATTGGCTGATACATGCTAAAGTCATGAATAAGTAATGAGTAAGAAAATAAATAAGAAATGCACTGAGCGAAACATAGGTTTAGAGAATATGTAGAACATAGCTACCCATAGAATCTATCCATTCCCACCTCAGGTTCATCCGTGGCCAGCTCCTCATAATATTCGACGTCTATGTTGTCAAGGTCCTCGTCATAGTTGTCTGGCTCCACTTGACGGGTGTATCTTGCGGGAGAAGCCTGAACCATATTTAGGACCAGGAGCCCCAAAACTAACCTGCATGGTATCATCATCATCATCATCATCATCATTCACCTGAGGGAAGGAAATATCAGAATGAAGAAGACCGTACAAACACCTTCACTTTTCTTGGGTCATTTATTTTTGTCATTTTTTTAGTATGAGGTTATAACTAGTGCAACTTCTGTGGACTTCTCAGCAAAACTAGAATCGTTTTCATAGGATCATTATTGGTTTCATTATTGATGCCCTCACTTTTTTCCACTTTTAAGCAAACTATTGTCTCATATTAGGTATATTAGGCATGTCCTAAAACAATCCTAATTTAACATGTTATTCCAGATATGCAATAGTTACATATAATATTTTTTTGTGCTACTGCACATGCACTAATTATTGTACATAGCCTCTAGGCCTTGGTGACCTGAGTCCTACCAAAAGTCAGCCAAGGGCACGAGAGGCAGTGCCAGACACCCAGGCTAGAGCTGCTTTGTTTGGTCATTTTAACTCATTAAAAGCCCTGGATGCATGGCTGCATAACTTTCTTATTAGTTTTGCTGTAATTACAGAGTAATTTACAGCACCCGCAGAATGAGACGCTTTAACATGAAACATTGGTGATCAGCTCAGTTCAAAATCATGGATTTGTTTTAAACCAAACATAATTTAGTCAGTTTAATTTTTTATAATTCAGTCAGTTTTTATTGTTCATTATTTTTAATATATACAGTGCATATGAGAATAAAACACGAAAAGATGTGCTGTTATAGAAAAAAAAAACAGTGATAGTGTAGTGTGAAGCAGGATCCCATATGTAAATGCAATATGTGAACTTATAGGGTGCTTATATGTAATCGGTCCTTTTTTTTTGGTGCTAAAAAGCGTCTCATCTAGGTGAAAAATGACCTTTTCCGATAAGATCATATAACATAATTTTTTATAATACTTCTTATCTCCTGATTCATGCTTCATTTTTTGTAAATATTCTACACATTTATATCTTTATCAGATAAAAAGAAACACATTTTGCTAAATACTATTACATGCCCTTTTCATGTCTGTGGCATCTGTAACTTTTTAAAATTCAAAACTTTCAACGATCATTTAGATGAAATTTAGATTTCACATGAAAAGACACAAACCTGAAAAAGTGTTTTATTCTAAAATGCTTAATTGTTAAGATATTGCAACATGACTTTGACATGATTATGGATACTACAGATTTCTTTTAGGATTTTTTTTAATATTAGAGTTTAATTAAAGCAATTATTTGAACTGTAAAATACTGAAAATGGCCATTTTCGGGACAAATGTAAAATCTCTCCAAAACGACTGCAACTTAAAATGTTTAGGAAAGCGAGATTTAAAAACATTTTGGAAAGTAAGCAATTTTTAAACTCATGTTAAAGCAGCTGTAAACAGTTTATTCCTTCACCAGTCTGTTTGTTTTTTCTTTTTAATAGCGAATAAAAGAGAAAGGATAAAGAGACCCTGCAAAGCTGAAAACTCTCAGTCAATGCCGTCTGCATTCCATGTCTCCAAAAATGTCTCCTTATAAAAATTACATTTTGATAGTTCCTCACACATTTAAACCAGAATTTAAGTAGTTATGCTAAGTTAATTTATAAATTAAAAATTTTATAACCAGTACAATTCACTGCCATATACCTTAACTCGCAGGGTGTCCTATAGAAAATGGAAACAAACTTTTAATTAAATAATTAATTAGTTTATTTATTTTTATAAAAATGTTTTTTTTTTATAGTTTATATAGTATATATAGAATATATAATATTCTCTGCTTCAGTTCGATTTGCCTTTGACAAAAGAATAACATTAAACTCTCATGGCTGGACCAGAAATCGATTAATGATGACTTTTGGGACACCCTGTATTGAACTTATTAATGAATGAATGAATGAATGTTTCCAGTACTATCTTAGACTGTCTTATTTGGCTTTGGGCGAGATGTTTCTCTGTGCTCATTAACAGTGAGTCTGACTTCTAAAGCGCAGAACTCCACTACAGGAACTAAGCTTTTAGTGTAATAATGCAGTATCACTTTTAAAGCCACAATGCAGTTATTTCAACTGATCAAAGCTTTTTTGTGTGTTTCTGTGTCTGTGATGTAGGCATAAGAGCAATTTTCTGAAAATGTCTTATTTTTATTTGTTTTGTACTCCCTTGATTTATTGTTGGGGTTAGAAATAAGTGAGTGCAATAGGACAGGACTTTATAAATCTACTGACACGGCAGCATCCAAAATTGATACTGCGGGTCAAAACCTCGTCTAAGCACAAACCTTTAAAGCTAGAATGGTATCAAGCAACTTAACTTTGTGGATTTGAACCACATATGTTGTCATTCTTTAATATAAATAGATTTAAGTAAGTGTTACAAAAAGCTTCGACTCCTTTCTAGTGTCTCTTTGTTTGCAAAAAACACAATAGATCTATGATTATATTCAGCCAGATAGAATCATATAACACCATTTCCCATAATATATCCATAACAATAATAATAAATACATAAAAATCAGAACCAGTACTGACGATTATATTTGCTGTTAAAAAAAGTCATACAATAATATGTGTAACTTGTTACTATGGTAACAATAGTGTAAGGTGTAACAAGCTTGTGACTTGTTGAAGAAAATTAAGCAACACTTCCCACCTTCACTTGACCAATCAGATTCCAGAATTTATGAACAGAAGTGTGCTGTTAATTATGGTGTCTTATTGTAGAGTATTCCTCAGCGATATCAGTAACACACTGACACTTTATCAGTTCAAGCCACAAAAAGACACAAATGAATAAAAGAGAGAAATGGAATAAGTTGGACTATGTAGACTATTAGCTAGGTTGTAATATAAAGTATTACGCACTAACATCTCCATTGATCATTTAACACTTTCAGAGTTCACAAAAAACAACTGTGGTGTTAATTTAAGATTGTGGGTGTTTATTCACTCCGGACATGGGCTACATTTATTGCATTGTCCTTTTTAGTGTATGATTATGGATGAGGTCTGGGTTTGAGAGTCAGAGAGTCTGACAGCAGACTCGAGAAAAGATCAAGAAGAAGTGAGGGAGGAGAGCCGTGAGCACAGAAAGAGCTGATGTGGATGTGGGTGAAGTTCTGGTCCTCAAGGTGAGATGGAGAAGGCTTGGTAAAAGGGGGATGTGTGCATGTGTGTGTGTGAGTGTGTGTGTGAATGTGTGTGTTAGAGAGAGAGAGAGAGAGAGAGAGAGAGAGTAAAAAAGCTTTGACAGAGCTTCTTTATAAGCATATATCCCAATTTGTCTCCGCACTCATACTCGAAATTCCACTAGGGGTTGTGGACAGGATGGCAGCTGAGAGCTGAGACGAGGGGAAAAAATCCTGTGGACTCACTGACTCATGAGTGTAACGCTCTAACAGATACACATACAGATCTTTCAGACAAGTCACCCCTCTTAACTGGCTATTTTTACACTTTCTGGAATTATATATAAATCTGTTCTGTGTGGTTTTTAATTCCTGACAGCACACACTGGAAAGGATGATCTTTTTTTTTTTTAATTCTTTTTTTTCTATTTTTATTTTTTTATAGAAATGATTCATTAAGGACGTGGCAGAAAGTTCAGGATCTTCTGGTGTGCACTTTTGCACGGAGAGTGAGGCTTTTTTGTGTCTTGTTTCTGACAGCATCAAACTCAGCAGGGACACGCTGAAAGAGCGACTGTGCTTCACACACAGCTGGCCTTTTATACACTTGCAGAAGTGTGTGTAGTGTACATAGAGTGTATATGTGTGTAGGTGTTTTCCTTGGCTTTGGGTTCGAGCTCTTGATATTGATTAAGGTTACAATTTCCTCAACAAATACACATGCTCCATCATCAATCCATTTAAATACAGATATTATGCCTCATATAATAATAATGATAATAATAATTATAATAACAATGTTCTAGTAGTCATTAATGAATTAATAACTTCCATAAAATTAACATTTTGCATGTATTCAGCAAACCAGTGTATAGGTTTCATATGTCTTTTTCCATGATCCATGTGCTAAAACAAATGTTTTTTTTAATGAGGCATAATTTAACATTTAATCATTAGAACGATCCAATATGCAAATTGCATACAATTAAAATTCTGATATAAAACATTATAATCATCTGAAAAGAGCATCAGGAACAAAAGCAACAATGTCAAATTTTAATCCATGGCCTAATCACTTCCTTCATGCATATATCACAGGTGTATCACAGTGTAAATGCATAAACCACAGGATGTGCATTATTAAATCAAAGATACACTTTACTCTCTGAGTTTAATAGAACGCTTACCTTTGTCTCCCGCTTTTCCAGATGGTCCTGTGCTTCAGCTCGGACATGCACCGGGCTGGTGGGCCTGCCCAAAGTAAAGGGTCTCTCTCTCACGCCGGCTGCGAGAAGGGGTATGGGTGTGTGTATATGTGTGTGTGTTTGTATATCGCCGTGTACAGTGATGTGTGAGTGTGTATGCACGTGTGTGTTTGCACGTGTGTGTGTGTGTGTGTGTGTGTGTGGGTGGGTGGGTGGGTTTGTATGTATGCACTCCTAGACCCCGAATGCTCTACCTGCAATGTGTGTGTGAAGGTAGGCACTGAGACCGAGCAGAGGGGAGCAATTGGTTTTGGTCAGATCTGCAGGAGCACCAGCACCCAGCCCACACTACAGCACATTTAACATGCACACATATGCACATACACACACACACACACACACAAATGAAGAACCCGGCCCCCCCAGAGCGTTCAGCTGTTTCTTTTTTGATCTAAGAATAAAAGATAGACATTAGATATTTGTCTAGCATTTTTTCTTCTTTTTTTTTTTTTACTGCAGCAAGGCATGTCCTGGTCCTTTTATGTGCAGATCCGCTGGGCCCGGTACACAATGGGCCCTCTGTCAGACTCCTCTGTTAGTCCTGGACCAGGAGGAAATCTCCGCCTGGAGAAAGGCCTTTCCTTCAGTCTCTCCACAGAGCCAGGTTCTAACACCAAGCCAGTTATACAGTGCGTCTCTCTGCCAAGAGATGCAAAGCTCCAAAGAAACAAAAGAGAGCTTGCTGCCAGGAAGGTTCCCTTACAACCTCTCATGTGTCAGCTTTGTTTGTTTTACAAGCCAAAATCTTTCCCCTTCCGAAACTTTGATCTCACTAAGCCTTGATTTGCGCGGCACCTCTGCAGCATTCTCTGTTAACCCTATCCAGAAGGGTATCCTATCACTGCTTAGAACAGTCATCACAGATAATAAAGGCATCCCTGGTTTTTTATACATCACCGGCTGTGGCTCACTGTGTTAAGGCTCTGAATTACTGATCAGACAGTTCTAATCACAGCTCCACCAGGTTTCCGCAGTAAGGGCTATTGAGCAAGGCCCTTAACCCTGTCCGCTTCTGGTTGCGCCATATAATGGCTGACCCTGCAGTCTGACCCCAGCCTTTAACAAAGCTGCGATATGCAAACAAAAAGAACTGAGTTTATTGAAACAATAAAGACTGAACTTAACTTAAGACCCTGACCAAGGATAGGAAAATAGTGAAAGACCTCAACAATGGACTGTTGTCTGGACTCTTGGGGTCAGGAAAGCTCCCTGAAGGTCAACACGGAGGGACTGAGGAGGAGTCACTTCCCACAGGCTATTCAAGCACTCAACCAGAACACCACATAGGACTCAATTGATCTGATTAGCTTTTTTGAACACAATAAATAAATAAACAAACACTACATTCCTGCTAACACATCAAAATTACAATGTATACACACTGCTGCTGACACACACCTCATATCCTTTCATACTGCTTCTTTCAAATCATACTGCTGCTGTCTTACCCACATCATATTTTTATGCAATTTACTTTGTGTCCTTGAATTAACAACACACCTATGATTTAAATAAGAGGAGGTACACTATATGGACAAAGTATTTGGCCAAACTTGTTAATTATTGAATTTTGAGGTGTTTCAACCAGTCCCCTTATCTCCAGTAAAGGGCAATCTTAATGCTTCATCATACCAAGGCATCTAGGACCATGCCATGCATCCAACTTTGCGTGAGAAAAGTAGCTTTTCTATTCCAACATGACTGTGCACCAGTGCACAAAGCAAGGACTGTAAGGATATGGTTTAATGAGTTAAGTTAAGTTAATGAGGAAGAACCTGAATAGGGAATTCTTGTGCAACATCAGTGCCTGACTTAATAAATGCTCTACAGAATGAATAGGCATGAATTCCCACAGAAACACTCCAAAATCTTGTGGATGCTGGGAAGGTGCAAAAGGGGGAGTATATGTATTGTATTTGGAGACAGTGTCATTGCAGGTTTGTGTATTGTTATCAGGGAGGACCCAATGTTTTATGTGATCGATCCTGTAACACTTACTGTATTTTTTTTTAGTGAAGATTAGGTTAAATGCAAAAATAGAATAAAAATTAAACCATGAACAATAGGAGAGGGCTTATGTGCATATTTCTTTTTTTGTACCGCTTATCCCATTTAAGGTTACAGAGTTGCTGGAGCCTGTCCTACAGGGTGTCAACCCAACACACGACACAAGCACATTATGGGCAATTTGGAAACAATAGAGAAAAACCACAAAGCACAGGGTGAGCATGCAAACACCCCCGGAGTTGAGTTGTGAACTCCCAAACCTGGAAGCGTAACCTAAGCACAAACCACTAAACCACTTTGCCACATTATGTGTAATTTAGTTAACTAAGTAGTTATTTTTTGACCATAAATCAATAATAAATGTTTCCCAAAATCAGCACAAATCAGATCAGATTGAGGTTTAAAAGATTAAGTGGACTCTAAGCAGGGAGAATTGTGGTAGCAATTATGAGTACTTTCACATATGCAGTGTTTAGTCCACAGTGTTTATAGTGTCCAGATCATGTTCCACTCTAGTATAGTGTGATGCTGCATCATTTGAAATGTTGTGTCAGGCAGCTTGTGTACATTTCTAGAAAATGTGACGTGACTCTTTCTTTGCGGCAACAAACCTTGCACCACTTACCTTAACCCTCTTTGTCTCTAGTGGGCTTTCCCACTGGACACACAACAGGACGTTTAAAGTGTAGAATGAGAGATATGATTTAAAAACCTCCAGAGAATACCAGGGATGGCAGGGCAGCATGTCCACCCAATATGCACAACCAGCTTGTCCACCTAACCAGCATGTCCACCCAATATGCACAACCTTGCCCAAGACAAGCCCTCTCTTGACTGACTCAAGGTATTTTACAAGGATAACTCCATCTCCAGCTTTATCCCCAATTTGTTAACCAGCTACCACTATACCAATGCCTAAAAACAGATGTCAAAATTCTCAGTGACTCTAGACCAATCATCCCCATCCCAGTTGTCACAAAGTCCTTTACCTGGAACAGACACATTGCAAGCAACATATAGTCTAGATACCAATAGTCTGGTAGTCTGGGCCAGTTTGCATACCAGAACAATAACTCTACAAAGGAAAAACCATTGCTTCCACCTGCTCTTTATTTTTCTACCCATGCCAAGGCATCTGAAGATTGTGCCAGCTTCAGTAGACAAAGGCCAACCCCGCGAGGATCCTGAGGCATCCAGAGAGGACCAGCTTCTGCTGGATTCTGCTTTATGATTGTTTGGAGCTACACATGCTGCTCCTGAGCTCCCAGTGATCAAGACCCCCATCTGCCCTCTGCACCTGCTGACTCATCCCTGTGCTGAACTGGATTTCATGTTAATTTGCATGTTAATAACTTCTGTTGTATTGAACTTTCAGTTGCATAACACACACGATGTTATATAATTTCTGTTATCCGCTATCACCCAAATGAGGATGGGTTCCCTGTTCAGTCTGGATCCTCTCAAGGTTTCTTCCTATTGCCATCTCAGGGAGTTTTTCCTTGCCACTGTCGCCGTCACCCTTGGCTTGCTCATCAGGGACAATCTCATTATTATCTAGACACATTTTTCTCAGGCATACACATGTTCATAAATTTTCTTTTCATTTTTGTGAAGCTGATTTGAGACAACGACCATTGTTAAAAGCGCTATAGAAATTAAGTTGAATTGAATTGAACATGGACATTTCAGATCAAACATATGATTAGTTTGCATAGCTAGTAAATAATTAATTAATGGATAGACAGATAGATAATGGATAATGATGTATTTTGTTTATGTTTGATCTTTCAGTGATAAACATGTCATTTTTTAAAATTGTAAATGTAACAAATCAATACATATTCAGACATTGCTGAATTAAATGCCATGAGCAAAACATTCTTTTAAAAACACATTTATTATTGTTATTATTATGATTATGATGATGATGATGATTATTATTATTTAGCACCATTTGCCACCAGTTGTGGCTACAGCATTCCCAAACCACAAAGAGACTTTATCTATGTGATCAATGCAATTGTATTTGCGTTAATGACATATAGAATTTATGGGTTATAACTTCCAAAGTGATTATCATGTCACCTCCAAGAACCTCAGCCCCTCACAAACAATGAAAAAAAAAAAAAAAGTAAAAACGATATACACTAACCTTACTAATATCAGTTTTCAAATTACTCCGGTTGTCACAAGAATTTTGTGGCTGTCCATTAACTATATAATAACCATAAATGTACTAGATAATTAAAAAAGTAATCCTTACAGTAATAACCATTAAGTTGGATTATAATTGTTAGTAATTGTTTGTTGATCTGAGGAAATAATGTCAATTTCATTACTCTCAGATGCAGATGCAAACCACCGACCATACTGTTCCCCTTGCACCATGGCTATTCTTGAACAGCAAAAAGAAGGCACACTGAAGTCACAGTGAAGTCACTTAAGAATGATAATTTCTAATACTAATCTGTCTGCTGTGTATCAAGATCAGTATAGAATATACACAGTTTTACATTTCAAGTTAGCACCAAGTTCTGCATTTATATGACAAGAGCACTGAGATGACGAAAGCAGATCATTAGGTCTCTGGGAATGGGGGGCTTGATTTCGTTCCCATCGAGGCGGAGGTAGCGGAGTTGAGGAACTCTTTCATCAAAGTAGTCATCAAAAGTGTCAGTAGAAACAGGACAGATGTCAGAAGTGTTCATACCTGCAGTCAATGCAGATTCACAATACATATTATAGCACAGTGCTGACGAATTCTCAATTCTGATTGTTTAAAAGGTCTTGATTAATTTTCCACAACAAACTCTATGAACAACTTTTTGGTGATAAAAGATATGACAACAGAAAATAGTTCTTGACTTACTTTTAATTTTATTATGGTCCAGGTGTAGATGCTGAAGACCAGAAGAAATTTGAGGTAGCACTGTAAGCTGGTTGTAAGAAAGCTGGAGGTCCAGGATGCTGGTAATATTAAACACATTCCTAGGGATCCCTCCATTGGTTATTTTGTTGTGATTAAGCCTTAGAAATGTCATCTTGTCAAGTCCGTTGAAATATCCAGCAGGGATCTTCTGAATATTGTTGCCATCCAAGTAGAGTTGCATAATGGAGGGGGGAAGACCTTTAGGCATGCTGTTTAGCTGGTTCTTTGCCAAGTTAATCTGAATCAAACCACTCAGGCCTTTAAGGTTGACCTCAGTAACTGCATCATCTTGTAACTTGTTACTATGCAGATTCAGTAACATGAGGTTTTTATTCCCAGAAAAGACACCTGCTGGGATTTTTGAGATCTGGTTTTTGGAGAGATGTAGCTGCTCCAGATTTGGAGGAAGTGGAGAAGGAATGGAGGTCAGCAGGTTTTCGTCCATGTGGAGATGCAACAGATTGGACAAGGCTTTAAGGGCATTCTTCTCCATGCCCTTGTCTGAGATCTTGTTCTGATTAAGGTTGACCCACTTCAGCTGTGTGGCGTTAAGGAAGGCATCTGCTGAAAGTACATCAATGAGGTTGTGCTGTAGGTAGAGATACCAGGTGAAGGGGGGGATGTTGGGGATTTTTTTCAGCCCCTTGTTGTAGCAGTAGACTGCATTGGGGAAGCTGGGAGGACAGTAGCACTCTTTGGGGCATGCGTGCAGTTGGGAAAGCAACTGTTCATATGACATTTCCTGAGAGTCCACCGAGGCAGTTAGTAGCAGGATTGCAAAAGCAATAATGAATGACTCCATGTTTGACTTCAGCCTGTTCAAGCAAAAGTACACAACTCAAGAATCTTTAAGAAAAAACAGAGAACAAGAAAACAATATTTCTCAAATCATATATTGCTGAAGGATTGCTTATATCCCTTAGTTGAACAGGAAAGTATTTGCCCTAAACGGCAAGGAGTGGCTTGGTTTTATCACCTCAAAGCTTTAGTAACCTCAGGAGGTCAGCAGGGTGAGTTATATTATTATTTCCATATACTAATGGACTCATGAGACCACATATCTCCTTTTGTTACTGCCATAATTGATCATAATTGATTGAATTATCTTTTTGATAATGCAGATTGTCTTTCTAACATCTTCGTCTGGAGGAAGATCCTTTCTCTGAAACCAATCCTTGATGAAATGTCTGCTTTACTTCATATATAAGTTCTTATGCTAGGTCTCTAAACCACTATATACACACTCAGTTGGTCAATCTTGGTGTGGATTTCTGATGACAGGAGTGCATTACTGTAACCAACAGATCAAGCAAAAACAACAAATCAAATAGAATTATCCTTCAACCTGTTTGTATTTCCACAAATCACATCAGCTCTCTACCGGTCTCCACTCATGCTACTAGTTCATACTGCTGCTCATCTTAGCTCATGACTTGGTTAAGTTTCCATATGTGACTCTTTTCTTGAAGGAGTAAAGAAATTCAAAACTTGTTCTTGCCTTACATTTTCTACATACTTTAATTCAGAAACTTGATCTTGATCTGCTAACCAACTTGGGTCTTCAACTTCAGGGTGCCTAGCATGGCCTTTTCTGAAATGTATATACGCACAAGAAAAGATCTCATTGGAGTAACCTGCCTCTCTACTATCAACAGTTCTGTCTCAATTTTTCTACAAAGGTGAAAAGAGTTGTCTTTGCAGAAATGTTCTCTAAAAATGTTTTTTTTTTTTGCTGCTTGTTTTTTTTTTTAAATAGTCCTTTATCCTGTCCTGCATCAGTACAGTACAGTAAATGAACCAGAAATACTCTATATACTCTACATATGCTAATACTTTGCGTTAATGATTTGTATATCAGTTTGCCCTAAAGCCAAACTTGAATATTATTAGATTCCCTGCTAATAATTATTTTGAGAAGATACACCATCCTGCTTTTCTGCTTAATCATTTACTATCAAATGGTATATGTTTTATGGTATATGTATGTCTGTAAATTTCCCATCATGGCTTCCACTCAAAATGGCTTTGGTAAATGTCAGGAGCCTTTAAATCAGGATCTCTCTTTTAGTCTCTTGAGTGAACTAATCTATTTCAAGTCAAGATGAATCATATGGTTCAGATTTGACTGCTTGAAGCTGGACATCATGTTCATATTCAAATGACAATGACAACATAATTGGAAATGATTTGCACTCTGTCCGTTGCCTCTGCTGGTAAGCTTTTCACCGAGTGTTTTTCAATGTTATTGTATAGCAAAGTGTAGCACAATAAGCACCAATGCATTTACATAATACATTTAATACTCTCGCAGAACAGCCACAGTTGAAGAATGGTGGAAGCTTTCATTAGCTTTCTGATTAAAGCCATTCCTGTGGAGCAAGGCCAGAGAAGAAAGTAATGAGTCATGGGTTTCCTTTCTAATCAAATGGCATCACTGACTGATTTCTTGTAATGTAACCAAAAGGTACTTGTGAACATCTATTGCTTTTCAGTTCATGCTTGTACATCAAACACAGTGTTGTCGTTGGTAAATGCCTAACATCTTTGATCAGACTATCAATAACCCACTCATGTGATAATAATTATATAGCAACTCATCTGGGTATAGTTTAAATTCTTGGAGTCTGTTGCCTAGATTCCATATTGGATCTCATTCTCTCAGGCTCATGATATTTCTTTCAGTCAGATAAGATCAAAGAGAGGATCTGGACACCAGGTATTAATAACTGACCCAGCTTCACCTCATCTCAAGAGTAGTATGTATGATCCTCCTAAACATTACACCAACTTGATTAAACATTTTCCTGTAAAGTAATTATTGAAAATAAAAAATGTGTTCTGAATTAATGCCATTTTTATATTTATAATTGAACATTTTATTTCCCGTTTTGTTGCAGTGCAGTATTTATCCTGTACAGGGGTCACAGGAGGCCCTGAACCTATCCCAGGCCACTCAGAGCACAAGGCAGTGTCAGACCCTAGACAAGGTGTCAATCCGTCTCATGGCACACACTGAAACTCTCACTCAGGGTGAGAATCAAACGGGAATCAAACGTAAGACCCTGGAGGTGTGAGTGCTAATCACTATGCTTCCAAGCCACCCATAAAAATATCACAGCCAAACTATATACACTAAACACATAATAAACATAATTGTCAGCGACAAGGGAGACAAATGACCGAATCTATATAGGGGAATTAAGATGGGTGGGTGCAGAACAAGTGTGCACAATCACAGGAAGCGATACAGACAACAGAAGAAGAACAAAGTTTGAAAATGTGCTCTCTGGTGAACTGGTGTGAATGGTCTATGATGACTATGAGAACAGTGGTGTATGCACATAGTTGTTCTATTTTTGGTTACAAAGCATATTAAATTATTTTGGCTTATTCATACAAATTCTGACTTTTGGTTCTGGCTCAATAAGAAGTGTGTCTTTTTGCCACCTATCAGTCCTTGTCCCACTCCTACTATTTGTCACAACTCTGGACAGTCAACTGCTTTTCTCCCCTAACATCGCAAAACTGGAACACTCTTATTTATTTCTATCCACAGAGGTCACTCAGGTCATTCTCAGACTGAACTACTTCAATTTGCTTGTGTTGGGTCTGCCAGTGCCAATCAACTGATCCAGAAGAACTTATTTTCAACCTCCCTAAGTGATCTCATACCATTCCGCTTTTACACTCCATCCACTGTGCACTTGTAGCCTCCTGCATTAAATTTAAAACACAATAATGCCAAAACTATATCTTAATGCACTTGTCACGCCCTACAATGCTCTGTCACATGCTTGGTTGGAGCCAACATCTTTCAGAGTTCAAGAAAGGCATGCATCAATAAACATGCAGCTCTGGCACCTAGTAGGTGGAACAGACATCTAGGAGAGTTCTGGTCCACTTTTATTTGTTCGTTGATGTATGCCCTCCTTTTAAGTTCTTCTGTCAGTCTGAGCTATGCATTTAAATTTATGACATTTGGCAGACATCATTATCCAGAGCAAGATATATATCCAAAATATACAATAATCTTTGAACAGTTGATCTTGAGGCTGGTAACTCTAAATGAAGACTGAGTATAGAATGAGACTGTTAGAACAGTATCTATCTATCTATCTATCTATCTATCTATCTATCTATCTATCTATCTATCTATCTATCTATCTATCTATCTATCTAAAAAAAATACATTTACATTCATTTTACGGAAGTGCGAATTCAGGCCACACATTTTCTGCTTCTGCATGCTAGTAAGAAATATCTGTGGAACAAAAATTTGGCTTTCATATGTACAGTTTTTAGAAGAAACACATGCCCTAAAAACCCGATCAGCTTCATTTCCTGGCCAGAGTATTGTGCTTCAGCCAGTTATGTTAATAACACGTGGTTCTGTGCTAGCTCAGCTTTTGGGTTCAGTTTTTTTAGATGGCTGTGGTGAAACCCAACATCTCTCTTGTTCTGTCTAGAGAAAAAGATCTTACAGTACATTTCAAACTCTGCCTTGTTTTTCTTTTACAAATGAAACACACTTTTACACCACTTGATTAAAAGTAAACAATCATGTTAATCAAGAGAACTTTTCAAATGTGCACATTACTTCTTGATTACACACAGAGAGTAAAAGCATGCTGTATGATATTAAACACTAACTGTTTAGCTCATTTTGCAAAAGAATTCTCCTTCATTTTGAGACTAATTTATAAGAAATTAGCAGGTGCTTCCTGGCATCATCGTCAGCATCATCAAGCACAGTTTGCATCATCCTTGGTTGTTCTTAAAATTCATCAACATGATTTATATTAATAAGCATAATTTAAAATGAAACATTACCTGTTTTCTTTCGGAAAGAAAAAGATGAGCATGTGGAAGTTGAGGAAAGTCTATGGATATTTGTTCTTTTGATTCCCTGCTCCTGATGACCTTCTCCTTGATCCACTCTGATCTCTGTGATCGTCTCTCTGTTTCGCCTCAGTCTCTCTCTTTCTCTCTCTCTCTCTCTGTCCCTTATTAGATATGTATTGTTGGTAGTCCTATTCCCTCAAGGCTGTACCCATGACAGATGCTTGAGCTAGAAAAAGGGGTGTGTAAGTGTATGGATAGGAGTTCTCCGTGTAATTTGTCTTCTTTAGGGCATGCACTGGCTATTTTTTTTTTCACCAGCCAAGCATTTTTTTCTTTTTTCTTTTTTTTTATATCTTTCTCTTTCTTGTTTTTTTTTCTTTTTAAAGATAAAAGGAGGAACGGTGCAATAGGGGAGACAGGAGGAGGAGGAGGAGGAGGAGGCAGGACCCACAGGTTGCTTACTCTACTGCATCACTTTCACATTTTTGAATGCTCTATTTTACAAGGCCTCCCAGAGGGCACATCCCTCTCACTCAGTTTGTCCATGTGTGTCTGGGCAGGGTTGCAGATATTGCACAGACATGTTCAACTGAAATATGTAGAGGTAAAGGTGAACGTGAGCTGGGGGCTTTAAGGGCAAGCTGACACCGTTTCACATGCAGGTTCAAGTTAAAGCATTATGGTTTGTACGTACATAAGAATGTTTGACGAGGTGTTTGTTTTCTTTATACAGGTACAGTTAATGAAAGTTACCTGGTCACCTGCCAATTCCTGCTCACCAGCCATCTCTCCACTGTCATATAATAGTCACTAACCAGGGAGGCTGAAGTTTAATGTGCATCTTCTCAGACATGTGAAACCAGCCAAGGCATAAGGCACAGAATGTCACTCTCAAGATCGGCCTGCTCTCTTCTGTCTTTTTTTAAAAATATATATTAGTAAGCGTCCATCAGGAAAAAAAAAATGAAATGAGTGGACATACAAGGAGA
>QMIH01001292.1:120033-131132 GCA_003987875.1 Clarias batrachus
TATATAAATTTTTATAATTAATTAATTAATTAATTAATTTTATTTTATTTTTTTATTTTTTATTATTTATTTTTTTTTAGCAAAGATGTTGGACCAAGCTGCCAATCTTTGTGGCCCTTGACAAGGCCATCAACCATCTATGACTCAGGAACATAATAATAAATGGAAGTTACTTTGGGTAAGGCCAAATGGGATGAGTGTATGTTTTAAAATATTGCTCTACCATCAAGTAGATAATTGATTGGTCAATGTGTGTAGTGCAGGAGGCAGTGCGATCGCGGAGTCGCATTACAGTCCCCTACAAATTCACATTTGAGTTACAAACTTTCTCAGATATGAACATGAGTTTTTGCGCATGTTCAATCCTGGAAGTTAGATCTCATGTCTGGCATACATTGTTAAGTGCATGCAGCGTGTATTCCCTGCAAGTTCAGTACAAGCCCAGGATGTCCAGAAGCAGGCATAAAAGCAACAGTGATGAAGCTGGTACTGCTAAGCATCAAGCAATAACGATAGAGACAAAAGTGGAAATAAAGTTTTGAAAAAAAATATGAATCGTTCAACCATTGCCATGATTCTAAAGAGTACTGTACTGTAATATATTGTGTAAAGCCAATTGTGTAAGTATTCTAGTAACGAGACAATGTTTGATCAAATTTGATAAACAAGCTCTCGGAACAGAACTCATTCATACGTAGTGGACTTGGTGTATGTAGTGGTACCATGAAGTGCCTTACTTTGTTAAAAGCACTATACAAATAAAATTGAATTGAATTAAACAAATATTATAATTGTTCATACAAAGTTTGGAAAGATGTTACCTGAATATTCCTTGGTTCAACCTGGTCTCAGTTTTGGAACCTCTCCTTAAAATCCTTAAAATTGCATGCAGCAGAGATGTGGAAAATATTGCAGCTTGTTGTGGTTTGGCTTATTAACAAAGACTGCTAAAAGGATGGTTTTAACATAATGAATAAATACATGACGGAATGAAGGAAGACATGCCTCCATACTGATTTTGATACATTTCATGGCAAAAAGGTTTTAGACACCTGACAGTCACACCCATATGTGCTTGCTGAACCCCACAAACCTTTACAGTTAGAACAGACTCAAGTCTTTCAGAATATGCCACTTAGTCACAAGAGTGTTAGTGAGCTTCTGCACTGATGTTAGATGAGGAGGCCAGAGATTCAGTGGTTCCACTTCACTTCACTAAAGGAGGTCAGGGTTGTGCGGTTGTGTGCATGCCACTTGGCTTTCTTGTGCAGCTACAGTATCGTGCTGATAACCCAACAGATTTGAGTCCCTTCGTTCCTGTAAAGGCAAATCATAACTCTTTAGCATACAAATACATTGTAGATATTTGTTTGCCTGCAAATTGGTGGCGACGGTTTGGAGAAGAGGTGGGAAAGTCAGGTGTTTGGCAGCTTTTGGTCAGATAATATATTTTGTTAGTTATCTTAAGTTCTTTCACACATATTAAGCATGTTGCTAAACAGGCGAATAGAAAAGCTAGAGTAACCAGGAGTTAACCTGAGTTGGAAAAAATAATGAAAATGCAGAATTATTAATTCATTCATCTTCTATACCACTTTATCCTGTATACAGGGTAATATCATAGAAGACTTTGAGGCAGGTTATACCCTGGACAGGGTGCCAATCCATCACAGAGCACACACACATGCTCACTCACACTAGAGGCAATTTTGGGAACGTCGCCAACCACTATGCCACTCTGCCGCCAGAAATGCAGAATTAAAGATCCTATATGTGTCTGTGTGTGTTAATGGTCCAATGGAAATACCCCTCTGATAAGGCTTTTTTTATACCTTAAACTCCCCTTGTGCACCATTTCATTCTATTTAAATGAGCTACTGCTGCAACACCAACAGGAGAACAACAGATTCAGAGGTAAGCAAGAAGCTGGAGGAGGGGCTTGTCTTATATGACGTCACAGTAAGGTGGAAAATCTGGTACATTTGATTAAACCTCAGAAAATATAAAAACATGGAAAAAAAATATTTTTTTAAACTGTCAAAATTTTTTAATTTTGCTCAAAGGTGACCTTTAAATAGAAAATTTGAAAAATGTAGAAATACCTGAATTAAATAATAATATATATATATTATTTCATTTCTTTCATTTCTGGTAAGTGATTTAACCCTGGTCAAGGTTACAGTGGATCTGGAGGCGATCCCAGGAGCACCAGGCATGAGCCAGGAATACACACCTAGGTGCAAGTTTTCACAGCCAGACCAGCAGCCCCTGGCATATTTTTCAGAGGTAGGAGGAAACTGGAGAACCTGGAAGAAACCCATCATAATAGTCACTTCATGGTTAAATATACAGAAATGAATGATACTGGTTAGATCACTGCTTATGTGGAGAAAAAGCAGATTGCAAATCCCGGAGTTATAGTAGTTCGCTCTTTGAGCCTCGGAAATGGCAGTGACCCAGTCTCATATTAAGGATCCTCTGAATTAAAAGAGCCTTCCTTGCCTGTATTCAAAGCCCAGACTACAGACTACAGTGGTATAAGACAATAGATATCATAATCTGTCTCATTCTCCCAGAAAGAGCCTCTACATACAGAGCGGAAAGCATGTAGACTAAACTGACTTAACCAAGAACATATCTTATGCCTTTGTCAGCAAGAATAAAATATCCAATGCTCTTTTTTTTTTTTTTTTTTTGCATACATGTGTAATCAATTCCCTTAAAATGACTCAGCTCTGTTCAAGTTAAAAGTCATAATAAAAATTTTACTGCAACTTAGAGACAACATGAGAAAGAAACTTTAAATAGATCCGAATCCAAAAGGGAACTATCCTCATTTGGGTGACACCAGATATTACAAATATTAAAATAAAATAAAATAAATCCTCTGCGTTACTTTGTTCTCTAAGGTAAAAAATGCAGCTGTATAACAGGAAATGTGGTAAAGTCTGTTTTATTGAGGTTGCCAAATGTTCACTAAAGGAGATGAGGGTCGAAGTTAATGAGATTTTTAAAATATTTATTTATTTAATTATTTATTTTTACTTTTAAAAATTCATGTGCTATCTAAAGGAACTTTGTTAATTTTAACTCTGAATGAGATCAGGTTTTCATTAAACTCATTGCTCTATTTATAATATAGTGAAATAGGACTGATTATGATGATATATATATATATATATATATATAAACCCCTCTATATCCTCATTCTCTCCTCTCCAATCTCCATAAGGTCATCATATTCTGCTTTCAAAGAGACTTTTTTTGTATTTTTAATGTCGTCTTGAGGATTAGTTCTCCACGATCCCAAAGGACTTTTTTGGTTTGTGTCTCTCATTTGCAGTCCAGTCGCTGTATGTGAGCAGTTTCAGAGGAATGTGTTTTTGTTTGTTAAGCCACACATTGACCTATAGATCATTCAAGCATAAAAAAAAACCCCATCTAATTTAAGTCATGAACCAGTGAGAAACAGGTACAGATAATGACAGATGATCAGACCGGTAATTAGTTATACTGGTGATGCTGAATGCTGAGTGGTTGAAACAGACGCGAGAGGAAATGAGGTCGCTTTCGGCTTTCATTTTATTAAAATAAAATAAAACGTCCCAACTTTTTTTCCCTGAATTTGGGTTGTGACATGATTAGCAGGGTAATGTGAAAAGACATTTTGAGACTTAATACTGAATTAATTAGACTTAAGTGTGTTTGATTATGACATATAGGTCTATGATTGACAAACAATTGATTCCAAGTGTGGCGTTAACTGTTTGAGGAAATATTGACCTCATTAAAAATGGATTCTATCACATCTTTGCAGGCAAGTTGTGAAATGTTTGAATTTGCAAGTTAAATTGGAGAAGAAGACGAAGCTAAACCACAATGTACCGTGATCTGTTTAAGAAGTTCAAGTTTGCAGCACGTTTATGAAACTTGATTTATTTGCTTTAAAATATATATTTTTTAAACAAAATGTTCATCATTTAACATAAAAGACCTGCAATTATGCTCAAAATCTTCAGTTACTGACATTGTAACGATGCACTGTAAGAAATTATAGGTGCACAACTTGTTGAATGGAGCATATGGTTTATATTGTTCCTATATACATATACATAAGTCTAGCGAGTGCTTTATAAAGTGTGTATGATAAATTGCATGCAATTAAATGTTGTAATTTGCATGAATATTATGTAAATCATGAAAGGTTTATGGAGCAGAAAGCCGTTAATGGGTAATTCAAACTTTAGTTTCATTACAATATATAAGCAGTTCTTCACAGTTTATTTAACTCTATAATACTTGCAAGCTACACCATAGTAGATTTAACTAATGACACGATCAGAAAAGAATTTAATATTACTAGCCACCTCTTAGCAATGCATGGCACACCCTCTTCTTCTAACTAAATCAAACATATGTGAGTAATATAGCTGAAGGCATTTTTTTTTTTAGCTTATGCTAATCAACTTAAAACAGATAGTATACAGATATATCCCATCAGAGATGATTAAAATTACATTTTTCAAAGCTACTGCTAATTCCTGAAGGCTTAATATTATCATGTGTACAGTAAATAATGAATGTTAGTGCCAGCATTTAGACAATCTATACACAAGCATGAGATATAATGAGGATCTGTGCTTCAATTTTATCCATATAAATATTAGATACAGGAATGTTTGAAGTGATTGTTAGGATTAAAAACAAATTGTGTAATTACATAGTATTCAAGCATGTTTTGTATTAAAGCACTAGTCATACATGTGTGCCTTGTGCTAGATACTGGAATGTGCCAAGAATGGATATTTCAAGATTTTAATACATAGATCTCAGTGTACTATGGGTGGTGGTACATTTTATTCCATTGTACAGATCTCCTTAAACAAAAAACAAGAGTTAATTGTTTTTTTAAGGCTATACTGACAAAAAGGTTCCCTATCTCTGAGGAAAGGTTACCCTCAGGGACTATATCTAAAGTGTAAATGATGTTCAAATAGATGTTTTAAAGTTGTCAAAGTTGTACGAGACTTGGAAAGCTAGTCGAAAATGATCTCAGAAGCCTGACGGAGACAGTTGGATGCCTCATCGGGCACACTACTCTGGGTGAGATTGTTTCCATCCAGGCGCAGAGACTTCAGTCTTGAGTAGTTTACAGGTGAGATAACCTTGCAGATGTTGGGTAGATCAAATTCTGAAAGGAAAAAAAAAAAACAAAAAAACCCCACAAATTTCAGAAACTCATGACTACACATTGGTACAAAAGGGTGGAATTGGAATAACCAAATGACTCACTGTTAATTTGATTGACCTGCAGGTACAGGTGCTCAAGAGCTTCATTGACCTCAGGAATGGACTGGAGCTTGTTGAAGGACAGATCCAGCTCCAGGAGAGATGTAATATTGAAGACGCCGGCCGGAACACCCGCATCTGCCAGCTTGTTGTGAGAGAGACGCAGATACTGAAGTTCAGGCAGCTTGGCCAGATAGCCACTGGGGATGCTTTCAATGTCGTTGTTGTCAGCATACAGCATGAGCAAGGATGCGGGGACGCCTGCTGGGAGCTTTTTGAGTTTGTTCTCACTTAAATCCAGCAGCATCAACGACTTCAGTCCTTTGAAGGCGCCGGTGATGCCTTCCGTCGTCAGTTTGTTCTTGGACAAGTAGATGGTAGTGAGGTTCTCCATGCCAGACAGTAGTCCTGAAGGAACTGTAGTAAGCTGGTTGTCAATGAATTTGATTTCATCCAGGGACTTGGAGCTAAGCTTAGGAGGTTTGGTCAGTTTGTTGTGGCTAAAGATAAGCTTTTCCAGTTTGCCCAATTTGTCAATGGTTCCTGCCTGGATTTTCTCACTAGTGATGTTATTGTGGTCAAGGACAAGCCAGCGCAAGTCAGTGACATTGTCAAAAACACCTGCCTTGATCTCCTCGATAAGATTGTTTTGCAGGTAGAGGTATAGGATTCCTGTCGGGACAAATGGGATCTGCTTCAGATTGCGATTATCGCAGTACATGGCAGTGGGGAAGTTGATGGGGCAGCTGCACTCATGAGCACAATTGGGCGAGGATTCCATATACTGTGCTTGTGGCTGGTAGTCATAGTCATAGCTCTCATATTGACAGATGCACAGACCGACGAGGCCAGCCAAGAGGACAGACCGCAGAGGGAACATGGTTTCACAGCAGTGACAAACACTGTGGAAAATCTGGTGGAAAACAATCAGGAAAAAGTTACAAGTATTAGAAACGTACATTCTACCTAGACATAAATATTAACACAAATACTGTGTAGGATTTATTAACTTAATTTTTTTTTTTTTTGTGAGTTTTTTGAAGATCCTTTAGCATGTCAGCTGCAATCAAGCAGACATCCCAGGTACACAAATCCAAGTTTATTCCTGATTATGGCTTTCTCAAACTGTAGTCATGAACCCGCCCTGCTTGCTCCTCCTCCTCAACCTAGTCCACCCCCCTAAAGCACCCCCTGTTCTCTATTTGTGTAAATCTTTACAGGTAGCATTCAAAGCACAAAAGCAACAAAAAGAAAATAAATCATATACCTCGACTAACATCATATCAGTAGACATGAAAAAAAGTTTACAGAATGCATCACATGCCTTGGATTCGGAGATTCAGATTCAGCAGACCCATACTTTGGATACATCATTCTAATGTTTGAAGATGCAAACTCTGCACAAATCCTTTTGCTAAACGACAGCCAGAGCTAATATAAGCATACAGTGCATGCATACACATAATCGAGCTAAGCAGTTAAATCTCCCCCTGAACCCTAAAATCCGCATCAGTCAGACCTCTCAAATCCACTCAAACAGACCTCCCTTTGAATCGCGGCCAAACACAAAGTCAAAAGATATTACCGGAAAAAATGCGGCACAATCGCTAAGTTTTCAGAAGAAGTCTTTGTCTAACAGGTAAGGTCTGACTTACCTTATTCTCTCTGTCTCTGTTTCAGGCTGCAGGCAGAGGTGTGTGTGGCCCAAGGTCTCTGGAGAGGATGAGAGAGGGAGGGCAAGAGAGAGGGAGGGATAGAGTAAAGAAGAAAGAGAGGAGGGAAAAAGAGAATGAGACAACTGGCTCAGCTAAACTACAGTGGCTGTACAATGATGGAAAACAGCAGTCAGACAGCTTGCAGACCGGCTGTGCACCATGGCATGTCGGTTCTAGCGCGTAACGAGATTCAGGTGTGGCGAACGCTTCCACAGAGGTGTTTTGGATGCAAAGGTTTACTGCGAAGAGACTTTGCCTAATGCATGTATATATAGGTGTATTGTTCAGACGCATACCTCCTGAATTATCCAACCATTTTGATTAAGCCTTAAAAAAATGTTTGCCGTGACATCAAACCATGCAAAGCAGTACGGCACCTCTGAATATTTCCAAAACATGACATTTCGCTGGGAAAAAAAAGAAAAAAAAAGTTTTTTTGACGATATTGGTTGCATAAAATGTTTTGGAAAGTCAAGGAAGAAAATAGCGTTTGGCTGCGTTTGATGCCAACCATTACATTAACCAGTCCACTGCGGTTGTAAATTAGTTTTGGAAAAAGTGACAAGAGGAAGCAAGGAGCAGAACCCGAGGCAAGACCAAACTTACATAAGATCTTTACTACTGTTGCCTGTGCTGGCCGTCTGCAGAGCATGGCATTCAAAGAGAGCAAACCCAATGCTCTGCAGATGTGTATAAATCAGCAGCAGCCATCCTTTTATCTGCGAACATATCTCTCGCAGCGTGCCGTCACCTCAGACACCGAGGATATCTCTTAACTGGAGACAGGAGACATGCTGTGCGAGTTGGTACTTTTAAGTTGGTTATTGCTTGGAATGTCCTTTGCATTCCATTTTCTCTTGACACCACCAAAAGAAAAGAGTTGGTAAGAAATTACGTATATAATGTACTTCAATTATCAACATTTTTTGATGATTGTTAACTGTATGTGGTGCATGTGTGATGAGACAAGCTCCTCATACACGTTTCATACAAAAGAGGATCTGGCTTCCTTTCTCCTTTAAGCTCGATCCCTCCACCCCACTGACATGTGTTAGTACTTGAGCGTCAGGGAAAAGCAATATATTATTTCTTCGAGCATGCTGACCCAGAGCCAGATTTTCTCTTCATATTCAAAAGAATGGTAATGATATGGACAAGCCCTGATATGGACTCTGAGCTGGATAAATATTTCAGGTGAAAAGTGTTCTGGAAGCGAATATTTGACCGCATTAAAAGTCAGACCATTAAAAACGTCTTCAGACATGGTTTCCTGGATAATTTCAGAATTTTTGGGTCTACCGCAAAATCAGCAAAACAGAACAAGCGCACACACACACACACACACACACACACCTAACAAGTTTATCATTTGTAGTCTGTCTAATCTCATTTCAACTAAGGAGACTAGAATTGACACAATTTTATGTAGAAAAAAGCCTCAGATGCAGCTTAAAAGTATGATGCATGCAGATATATGATAGACAAGATATGTAAAGTTCACACTAACAACTGCACGATGGGCGTTCAAGTTAAACCGGGACTTTTGATGACATTCTTGAAAGCATAAAACAGAAGACGCCGTCAAGCCCAGTGTGGTGATGAGACTGTGGCTGCAGTAAAACATTTGAACACTGCAAACATCTTACAGAAGGCCATACATCCATGAATGCTGATCCCAGCCGAGGTGGCTTGGATTTCATTGTAGTTGTTTCCATGCCTCATCCTTGAAAATCAACGGATAACTTGTTGCCAACTTGCAGAAGTTACACATCTGTATGTGGGGACTGTACACACTTTCATTCACCAATACTACTTGTACATTACAGGAGCGTGTCCCCCACCCATATCCCAGCACATCCCCCGTTCAGTCCTGACATCACGCCAAGCCATTTCCACATGTTTGGGCATTAAAGGAGTTTCTGGAAGGCCAGCGTTTCAGCATATTGGGACCTTGATGGCATTCAAACACTAATGAAACACTGGGATGAGTGCATTAGTGTAGCAGGGGATTATATATGGATATGAACGTTTATATATTATATACTGTACGTCTCATCCATGATGAGAGTCATGATTTTAGCAGCAGCAATGGATTGGTTTAATCATTTTTCAGTTTCCCACAATGCATAAATCATACACATACAGGGAAACAGCATCAAGTAATGTTTCAAGATGGGGAAAAATGTGCCCGCTGTGACTTTAACCATATAATGGCTTAAATAAGCTCTCTTTACCAACAATTTAAAAAAGCTTCTCAGCATGAACAAAACACCAGACCTGGAGTTGGCTGGCCAAACCACACATCAGATTCCACTCCTGGTAGCCAAGAACAGGAATCTGAGGATATCATGTGCATAAATATATGCAAACTGAACATATTTTCCCCCATTCTGATGTTTGATATAAACGTTACCTGAAGCACTTGACCTGTATGTGCATGATTTTATACATTGTGCTGCTTCCAAAAGATTTGCTGATTAGATACCTGCATATATAAAGGCAGCGTGGAAGGAATTAGCACTATCACCTTGCACCTCCAGGGTCTGGGTTCATTTCCTGCCTCAGGGTTTTGTGCATGGAGTTTCCATTTTCTACCCGTGCTTGGTGGGTTTTCCTCTAGGTTCTCCGAGTTCCTCCCACAGTCCAAAGGCATCCAGATTAGTCTACTTGGCCATATTGCCCGTATTGTGTGAAATTGCTGGAGAATGTTGACCAGACAGCCTACCACTGTTGTAAAACTGGGAATGAATATAATGGTCACCATCTGCCTCCACTGTCCGTAGACTCCACTTAGACTACAGAGTTTCCTAGATGGATGGATGCTAATCTGTTAAAATGTGAGTTACACAGTATAACAAGGTGACAAGAGACAAACAACAAGGAACACAAGTGGCTTGTCACTTGCTAGCACGGAAGAGAGAGTCGCAATGTACCCAGGCAACAAGTAACTAAACAAATTATATTTAGCAATTAGGGCTGAAAAAAAAAATCTATGGTTAATCACAGTGCATGCCACTTTTTTTCCTTAATTGCTGGTTCCACTGTCTGTAGAGCTTGTACCATGTGTGGTGTAAATCGACAAAAGGAAAAGCTGACAAACAGAATCATAGGAAAAGAAAAAAAAAAGAATTTCTCCAGTCTGTCAAAATATACAGTATGTTTCACGACTGAGGAAAAGGAAATGAGAGTCCCTACACTGCCACAAGTATATTTAATATTATTAAATAAACTGACATGATTTCACCAAAGATTAATATTGCATATGTCCAGTGGCAAGGGATTCCTTTTTTAACTTTGGGACGACACACTTCTTATTGCTTTTCTACTTATTAATGGTTATTTTCAGGATTGCTCAGGATTTCGGCGATTGCAGTGAGAACATGATGGTAATTCATCACATCCATTAGGAAGACGGCTCTATCTCCAGCAAGGACTGAATGGATCTGGGACAAAAGGATAATAATAATAATAATAATAATAATAATAATAATAATAATAATAATAACTAGACAGGATTATTTTCTGAATAAAATGTGAGTGGTGCTTCCCGTGGCAAAACTTCATACTCTGGGCCGCAAATAATGACAGTCTATGGAATCAGTTGCTAAGGTGCTCTAAAGTGGTGGATAGGGCGTGGCTTGACGGCTTCGCAATTACTGAGAGACTGATTGGTTGAGTAAAATGGGCCGATCCCCAGGTCTCTATGACAATGCAATCCACAGTTAGGTTCAGTTTCAAAGTTCCTATGGAAGTTACCATAGCAGGGAATACAACCGTGAGCACTTCCCATTTAAATGGAGAGTACCTTAACTATAATATGTCAATGGGGAAAATTTGGGCACCTCTTGTGCCCCAGAAGTATAACTTATGACCTCTTGCTCAGTGTGTTCTGACACAGATTGCATGCCACTTCAAATCTGACAAATTTAAGATTTCTACAAAATTTTTTGCAAAGTTGGTCTCAATGTTATGTTTATGGAATTTTTTGGGTGGTATATTTACTCCTCACGCCTTAGAAAAGTCATTGCACCCCATTCCCGAATAAGCCACACGATTTGACACCTCTTACATGGGTCTACGACAAACTGTATGGAA
>QMIH01001292.1:131204-142016 GCA_003987875.1 Clarias batrachus
ATATATAATTAATAATTTTATATAAAGCATAATAAACCTACAAGATAATACAAGTGATAATAATAATAATAATAATAATAATAATAATTCAAGGCCAAAAAGAAAGAGTTTTGAGAATCATGGAAACATACTCTCAATGAGCAAGAAGCTGTTGAGCAACATTTCAGTACCACTAATGATAGGCTTTAAAAGTATGTTAACTGGTCAGTGAGTTTCACTGCATTGTGAGTTTACAAGCAGACAAATTTCACTGCAGGATCGTACTTCTTTCACCAGCCCTCTCACTCTCTCTCACTCTCTTAGAAGAGTAAATAATGAAACTTTTTTTTCCCCCAACAGAATGCAAGTAATGGAAACTGGACTGACCTTCACATATGTTCCGTCAGCAAGTCTGGGCTCGGTCTTTTTTCGTTCATTTGTTTACCGGCACATTTTTCTACATTCATTTAACAAAATATTCGTCTCCTGATGTTTACTACAAGTATATTTATTTGTTTTTAGGAATGAAAGAAGTAGCTATAAAGTATTTAGCACTAAAGAACAGTAACCTGAGAACAGATGATACTGTTGGCAGTTCCATGCAAAAACAGGTCATTATTGGATCTCCATGCAGGAAAAAAATGAGCCAGAGCATTTCCACAGATGTACACAAAAAAAGCAGACTGACCACAAAATCTGTTTGGTGACGACCTTTCCAGTCTTCTAACCCAAACCTGCAATAACACCTATGAAACTTAATCATAATTACTATCCATAACTTGTAATAATGAGTCAGATTTACGGGTTGAGGTGAAAACCAAAGAAATGAGAAGTATGACAATGCATTATGTAGATAATAATTGATACATACACTTAAACAAGAAGCATCCGATGAAGCAAACTAGACGTGAAGAAAATGATCAGGGCATTGGTCAGAGCAGAAGTGAGAATGCAACAGCAAAACAGGACAGGAACTAGCCATGAAAATCTCCTTAAAGGTGTCACTTTGGTGTCTTGGGTGACAGAAACAGTAGTGGAAAAAGACGAAAGCAGGAATCTAAATAAAATTGCTGTCAAATTGTTTTGGAGAAAGACATAGCTAAGTACTGAGATCAAAGCAGCAACAGACTACAAGACTAGACCAGTGGAAAAAAGGGGGGAGTTCAGGCCTAGGGGCGGCAAAAAACGGTCCTGAATTTGGTAAATTGCTATGTAAGCTAGTTCAAGAATGTCCATGAAACAAATTTGAAGGTGGTTTATCACTTTGATGGGGACAAATACAGCATCCAATCAAAAAGGCAAATAGTGCACCAAAATCAAAATGTGCACCGCAGGCATAGAGCACCAACCCCTTTCTACCGTTGTATTAGCAAATACACCTCCCAACACATATTTATGAAACTAGAAGCATATGCGGTAACATTGTAAAACTTCAGGAGAGATGTGTCCATAAAGGTTCAAATAATCCATGCAAACATGCATGCACATGAGGGTAGCACATAGGTCTGTACATTTGCATTTGAAAGTGTATCATTATTCAAAAACTATTACGCATAACTGCCTAAAATATGGGGTGATATCATCTTGATTAGAATTAACAGATCATTTGTATGGCAAAATGTTTCAAATAAACTCAAATGCCAGCAAGATGTGTGGGATCTACTCAGTATGAGTGGACTCTGGGATCTACTTAGCATAAATGTATCTACTCAATATGTGTAGGATCTACTCAGCATTCATGGGATCTACCCACTCACGTGTGTGATCGTGTCATTATGACTCAGCGTTTGTGTAACCTGCTCAACATTTGTATGATCTACTCAGTGATGAGTGTGGAATCTACACAGTATGTGTTGGGTCTAATCCGTATGTGCGGGATCTATTCAGCACGAGTGGAATCTGATTAGTATTTGTGGAATCTACTCTGTATGTACAGTGTATACGTACACATACAGTACAAACCACACATACTGAGTAGATCCCACACATACTGAGTAGATCCCACACATACCGAGTAGATCCCACACATACTGAGTAGATCCCACACATACCGAGTAGATCCCACACATACTGAGTAGATCCCACACATACCGAGTAGATCCCACACATATCGAGTATATCACACACATACTGAGTAGATCCCACACATACTGAGTAGATCCCACACATACTGAGTAGATCCCACACATGCCGGCTAGATTACACACATGTCAACATATGTTTTGGATACATTTGGCAATTGTGAGATCTACTCTGTGTGGAGTCTACTTAATATGTATAGGGGCTTTTCATTATCAGTGAGATCTACTCAGCATTTCTGGGATCTACTCAGTGTCTGCGGGATTTACTCAGCGTGTGTTGGTTCAACTCTTTCTGTGTGCAGGATCCACTGAGTATGAGTGAAATCCGATTAGTAAATGTGGAATCTACTCTGCATGTGTGGCATCTGTTCAGTATATATGGTATCTAACCAGCAAATGTGGAATCTTCTCGATATGAGTGGGATCTACTCAGTATGTGTGGGATCTAATCTATCTATCTAATCCTAATCCAGAATATACCATTCATAGATTGTTTAGATTTGCTCCAACATGTGCATTTCAATACAATTTCAGACAATGTATTATTGGTATTCATTAAAGGCCATCACAACACAGTTGATGCAAGAACAGGTCTTAAATATTGAGTTGGCAAAAGAAAAAATGTAACCAAGAATGATAAAAACTATGACAAATTTAGTGTTACGAACTGTTATGATTTCTTCTAATGGAACCTCTGTTCAGGATAAGCATCAAAGGCAAAAACAGGCAGAAGTATGCCTGATGATGTATCAGAATGTATCAAAGGACTAATCAGACAACAGAGCCACTAAGGAGCAAAGCCAAACCTTTATGAGGGAATCAAACCAGAATCTTTACTATCAATGCTCTTGATTTCATCATGTTGCATAGTGGAGTCATAGGTCACAGGGACAGAGATAGGAGGAGATAGGAGAAATCTGATCAAACCAGTTCCCAGAAATCATGATATGAAGGATGTGGTGATTAGGTTTGGGGAAAGAAAATAGACTGAGTGAAAAATAAAAGTAGATAACAAGTCTAATGCACTCACAGAGTGAACATCATAGGCTGGATAGTAAGGACTGTCAACCAAGCAGTAAGGCAGAATTTAAGGAGAGCTTGCAAATAATAAAATACTCAGTGCAGTTGATCTCTTTAGGTAGCACAGTGGAGTTGTGGGTCACATAGACAGACATAGCAGGAGGCAGGAAAAATCTGAGACAATGACCTGGTATAGCAGTAACTGAAACATGATTAGGCAAATGTGGATTCTGGAGGAGAGCACTTATATAAGATGAGGAAAAAAGATGAAGAGAAGAGATGGAAAATGGCTCAGCATTGAAGTCTAGATAGGTGGGAGACCAATCAGGAAAACAAGTACCATTGAGGTAGAACTAAGTGAAGAAAAACGAGCGGCCAACATTACTTTAAGAAATGAAGGTCAGTTAGTCAGAAAAATTGGGAAAACTTTGAAAGTGTCCCCAAGTGCAGTCACAAAAACCCTCAAACGCTACAAAGAAACTGGCTCACATGGGGACCGCCCCAAGAAAGGAAGACCAAGAGTCACCTCTGCTGCGGAGGAGAAGTTCATCCGAGTCACCAGCCTCAGAAATCGGCGGTTAACAGCAGCTCAGATCAGAGAGCAGGTCAATGCCACACAGAGTTCTAGCAGCAGACACATCTCTAGAACAACTGTTAAGAGGAGACTGTGTGAATCAGGCCTTCATGCTAGAAGATCTGCTAGGAAACCACTGCTAAGGACAGGCAACAAGCAGAAGAGACGCGTTTGAATATTCTAGAGTGGTTGCAGGCACTTTAAGAGCTATGACCATAGCCTCACTTCACTAATAATAACTAAAGACAAACTTATATGTCCTTTTGACTTCAGGCTTCTTGCACAGACAGCAAAACCGAGCATAGAACAGCCAGAATTCTCCAAATCATGGAACTATGCACATGATCTGTGAGTCTGTGACAGTAAACGTTTCCAGAGCAGGTGTTCTCACCACGTAATCAAGACTGAGGGAGGACTGGAAAGGAAATCTGCTCCTATTCCCATAAGCTTTTTCCACTGTTGGGAAGAACAGTAGCTACAGTATGACTACATCAGGCCATTCCACACCAGTATGGACACTTTTGATAATTTTTGACCTTCTAAAGAATGTACCTGAGAGACTACAGTGTTGACAGAAAATGAAGTAAATGACTGGTATGAAATAAATAGGTTTTTATAATAAGAAATTATAAATTAGACATTAGTAGAAAGTTGGGTGATTGTGCTTAGATTCTGCAGCCAGACAATACAAGGACATTTGGCCTTATATTCTGTATCGTTTCATGCCCTTTATCTGCCCTCACTGGATAAAACAAACAAACAAACAAACAAACAAATAAATAAAATAAAATAAACTTTGCTCTTAGAGTTGGGGAAAGTTGGAAATTTTCCATCCCCTATGTGTTGGGACTTTTGGGGCCCCCTTCTGTTTTAAACAGAGGGGTAGGATATTGCTATGACATTGTACAACACAATGTAAATTACAGAATGTCACAAACATCTTTTGCCCAAATAAGTAAATAGGTAATGTTTGTTTACTTGTTAGCATCAACAGCAACAATTTTTTTTATTTACTTCCTTATTTCTCAATTTGAAGAAAATACACTGAGAGTCTCAGAGGTTCTCTTCAGTGATTTGATTCTTTCACCAAATGTTGCAAAATGTGTTTGTTGGTGATGAAAAACAGTAGCTCAGTTGTTTACTAGATTTTTCCAAGCAAAAGGAAGGGCATATGGTTCATATCAGTACGGTGTAACTCAGTGGAAGGTGTGGGATGGATGTGCATCCACAGGTCCTCAACTCCATGCCCTGGATAATGTTTAGGAATTATAGAGTGATTATTTAGTTATTGTGAACTGGGATATTCAAACAATAATGGATTTCACTGTGCAGTAATGCATATGTAACAAATAAAGGCTTAACTTAACTATTAATAGTCCCATGCTTCAAATCTAGCCAAATGCCTGTCAAGTGATTTTAATTCAATAAGATCTTATGTTTGAAGCAGTTAAGTGACACATGTGGTTCCCATTCAGAATGTTTACATGTGTCAGTGTGGCAGTAATTTAACCATGCATCAAATTATACTGGTTATAGGACCGCAGCGGGAGACCACAGAAAAAACAACAAACACTGCCTGTATGGGAATGTGCTTTTAATGTCAGGGAGAGGGATACCTTGGACAAAGTGATAAAAGAAAAGAGTAGGAGAATTCACATTCATGTGAACCCACTGTTTTTCACCGTTTATTCATAATAAGCATCATGTAAACATCCAGAGCCAGTTGGTGGGTCCAGACTTACCTTCCTGAGCTTTTATTTACTACCTTCATTTAATTAGCAATTAAAGTACCATAGGGCGTTGTAGTGGTTAGCACTTCCGCCTTGCACCTCCAGGGTCCGGGTTCGATTCCCAGCCAGGTTCGATTCCCGTCTCTGTGTGCATGGAGTTTGCATGTTCTCCCCGTGCTTGATGGGTTTCCTCCGGGTACTCCGGTTTCCTCCCACAGTCCAAAGACATGCAAATATAACCTAATTGGTGTTGCCCAACCAAATTGCCCATAGTGTGTCTGTGCCCTACAATGGATTGGGACCCTGTCCAGGGTGTACCCTGCCTTGTGCCCTAAGCCTTCTGGGATAGGATACAGGATAAAGCAGTATAGAAGATGAGATGAGCGAGTAAAACATCATTAAAATGAATATAATAGGGTTTTTATCAGAATGAAAAATAAAATATATGGTTGTGGCACCACAAGTTCACTTGAAATACTGTATTTTCTATTAACAACTTAAGACCAAAAGAATGAGAATGACAATGAGAATGAGTAGGTAAAAAGGCTAAATAATTAAAAGGTAACCTGATATAATTACTTGCGCTTACAGTATATTCAAGAAAAGAGCTTAGAATGAAGAATAAAAAGTATAAAGGTGGGAAAAACAAGGGTGATCAGCGACTGATCATTCAAAAACAGGGATGATGATCAGTGGTTGCAGTTTGGGAGGTGGTGTTGATCAGTGAATAGTCAGATCAGTTCGATCAGTGACTGGGAAAAGATCAGTGACTGACTTTGGCAACAGTGGTGATCAGTAATCAGGGGTGAAAAGTGTCTTTGGTGATCAGTGTCTTTGGAGTGTCTTTTTGATTGGTCATGTGGAATCAGCAGTGGTCAGTAAGTAGTCAGATTGGTGAGTTGAGAACCAGCGGTGATCAGTGAATAAAAAATAGTGATCAGTAATGAGTGAAATTGGTGATTAGTCGCTAGAAACAGTGGTGATCAGGGATTAGACAGATTTGGCACTTAGTTTCTGGAAACAGTGTTGATCAGTGATTACTAAAGTTTGGTGATTAGTTACTAGAAACAGTGGCGATCAGTGATTAGTAAAAGTTAGTGATTAATTGTTGGAAACAGTGGTGATTGGTGATTTATAAAGTTTAGTGATTAGCTGCTACAAACGGTGGTGATCAGTGATTAGTACTATATGGTGATTAGGAACAGGTGTGATCAGGCATCAGTAAAGGTTGGTGATTAGTTACTAGAAACAGTGGTGATCAGTGATTAGTACTATATGGTGATTAGGAACAGGTGTGATCAGGCATCAGTAAAGGTTGGTGATTAGTTGCTGGAACCAGTGGGAAACAGTGATTTGTCGTTAGGAAACAGAACACTTTCAGGTATTACAGAATGATGGTGAGTCATAACTCGCATATCATCAGTCGTGAAGTGAGCTTGTGAGCCATATGCGGTTCAGTAATGTTTGCTTAGAAAGCTGATAGAGTTGTTGCTCACCTCCTAATGTCTTTAAATGAAGTTGCTGCCAAAATTAGGGATATGACTGCAAAAGTGGCATAAACGTCAGCAAGCATGCTCAGGGTTACTACACTTCCTATTAATGACATACAAGGTGTCACAGAGAGGGCTTGTGGCTGACTTCAAGCCGCTCACACACACACACACACACACACACACACACTAATCCTTCCTCTAAAGCTCTACACACAAGTTTGCATTTGTCAATGAATGACTCTAAGTAGTGATGCGTGTCTAAGCCTCCGTGTATTGACGTTTGGGCCATCCCAAACTGTGGGTTCCTCCCAGTGTGAGGGCTGGTGATCTAAAGAACATTTAGACAAGGATGTACCTGAAAATGTTTATTTTGTTTAAACAGACAGAGTTTGCTGTTTTGCAGGCTAGACCTAGTGAACATAAGAGTTTAAGCTGCTAACAGTTACAGGTCTCTCTCTCTCTCTCTCTCGCATATGCATATATGTCTTATAGGCACACACACACACACACACACACACACACACACACACACACACACACACACTACCTCTCCACCCTGGAGGAGGGACTAAACTACTGCAGACAGGGGTGGAGGGTGGAGAATGTTAAAAATCTAGTTATACAGTAAAAATCCATATTAATGTATTAGCTTTCTAGCCACCTTTTTACTGTAACGCCTGCACGTAATGAAGGAGTTTGTGTAATATATTAAGTATTGTCATTAAATGTATTGCTTACTATTCACTAATTTCTCTTTCATTGTTGCGCATGATGTATTTTTAAACAAGTTCCCCCACAAAGCACTTCAATGCCCTATCTGTGTCTCATGTGTATGTATAAGCACATGTGCTTTGGCATCGTCACTGCTTCTGAGTTTGACATAAAACCCTTCTTTTATGCTCAAAGCTGTTTTTTTTTAAATGTCATAAACAGAATTTAAATACGGAGGCAACTTTATGGCTACAAATAATGTCAGTCTAAAAGGGTTTGAAGATTTACAAAGGTTTGCTTTATAAGCAGACAGAGGGATTTGTTTGCTTTCTGATTTCTGTTTAGACGTGAATAGATAATATGGCATAACTTTATTCCCCACAAGAGGGCATAAGAGAAGGGAAAAAGCAAGAGAGAGAGCAAGAGAGAAGGGGGTGAGTGAGAAAAGGAGAGAAAGAGAAAGATAGGGAGAGACTGACAGAAAGGTAGAGACAGTATGGTGCAGAGAGAGAGAGAGAGAGAGAGAGAGAGAGAGAGAATAGAAATGAAGAGGGAGACAGAGGGACAAAGACAGAAAGACAGAGAGTGATAGAAAAAAAGAGATATACGTTGCGAGATGGAAAGAGAAATGGAACTGGAAAGAGAGTGATAGAGGGAGAGGGGGAGAGAGAGCAAGGGAGTTAGAGAAAGAAAAAAGAAAGAGGGAGGGAGGGGGGGAAAGAGAGAGAGGGGCGGAGGGGGGAGAGAAAGAGAGACGGGGGGAGAGAGAGGTTGCCTTCTACATTCAGTAATTTGTAATAAAATGCTTCATATGACTTTTATGATCTTTATGCGTTCTTCTTCTTCTATAATTTATGATTATGGATCACTTGAATGTCCCCATTTTCTAGTTTAATTAAATGTATGATTTGTCCACATTACATTTTTTTATATGACGCATTGAAGTGCAAAAGTTTGTACACTCCATTTAGCGCGTTTTAGCTTAATTTGCTTCCACAAATAATAAAATAAAAACATAGAAGCATTCATTTTGTAATAATGGTGAAAAATAATCTAAATGATATCTGTTGGAAAGCATCACAAGTTTTGCTTTTCATGATTTGATATGAATATGTTTACGAGCAAATAGACTTTTGTTTCCTCTAAACTTTTGTGACTGGACACAGATCTGAACAGATGAACAGACATTGCTCTAGCTCTCCCTGTCACGTGACCCAGCCCGTTTCTTTCCTTAACGATACCCAAGAATGTCTTACACTCACTGCCGTCTTCAGACTAGGCCTAGTGTCTGCAGGACACACCCGCATTTCTGTTCCTTACCATCGTTTTGACCCAGCAACTGAGTTTTTACAGTGTGTTATGTGAGCAGTGTTTGCTGGTTTGCGTTCTTACTGTGAAAGGTTTCCAGGTTGTGTAATGTTTCTCATGACATTTTATCCTCTGACTCGTGATACGGTGATGAAGTCCAGTGCTTGGAGTGTGGGATGGGATGTGCGCTCGTTCTGTCTGTGCTGTGCAGAAATGCACTGAGAATTTGATTGGGTCTGTTTAGCCGCTTCTAAGACTATTATCTTTGTTTTTTAGTAAACATGGTAGAGTCAGTTTGAGATTAAAATCTTAAATTGCTGGGGCTGTTTGATGTTGGTTTCATTGTTCCAGCTGCATAATCTTCAATGGAACAGAACCAGGAGGGTAAACTGTAATCACCTGTAATGTAGCGGTAGATTTAGCCATGGTGTAAATATACTGTAATTGTAATGTTTATTTTTACCATGTTATCCTTAAGGCACAATAGGTGTATAGGAATAAAAAATTCTCCATTTTTGTTTAAGCCAGAGTTTACTTCGCAAGCCAATTTGATTTCTTCACCTATTGTAACCTTATAAAAGCTGAGCCCCACCCCATTGTTCTCTGGAGGGGTGTGTTTCTTGTTTCTTGTTTCAAGGTGATTTGCATCCAGTAAGTTGTACAGTATAACCRTCCTCTATAGTGTCCAATCTTCCTAAAAAGGACAATAAATGCTTCCTTGTCTGATCACAACACATAACACAAAAGACACTTCAGATGAGCTCTGAGACCCTGGGTTAACCGGGTTAAAAGAAAATACCATAAAATATCAGATATTTATACCTTCTTTATGACATAGGGTTAGGGGTTAGGGTTAGGGTTAGGGTTAGGATTAAGGGTTACCCTAACCAACCATTGGATTGGAAAGCTCTCTGCTATCCTGCTSAGTGGTTGAGACAGTGGGCTATAGCTCARTAGGCTCAATGGTCCACGCCCCAGCAGCRTTTTTGAGCAAGGACCTCAATTTTCAACCGATCAGATATATAATGAGACAAATGTCAGTATTTGCGAAATGATGTGAACGCATCTGAGGAGCGTTAGCATGGGCGTCCTTTGAGAAAAGTGCAGCGCTGATTCTGCTTCTCATGCKCCCCATACTTTTCACATGACTGCCTAGCAATTTCAATGACTGACAAGGAAGACGGTAACACCATCACTCCTCCCACCAAGAGAATGTTCCTAATTATGCTAACTTGGACTCAAAGCTGCAGATACTTTCAGTTTGATTCAATCTTGTCATTCACTAAGGTGAATAATTTCCCATTTTGTCACACTGTAAGGTTGTGAGAAATTATATGTAAAATGTGTGCAAATAATATGACCACTGTCAGGAGCAAACCATGTCCATATATGGTCATTTATTTTTATTTTGTTTTAATAAATCAACGCTATTGGTCAACCTTTACATTTGTCTGTTTGCTTCACAAATACACTCACCTAAAGGATTATTAGGAACACCTGTTCAATTTCTCATGAAATTATCTAATCAACCAATCACATGGCAGTTGCTTCAATGCAATGGGTGTGGTCCTGGTCAAGACAATCTCCTGAGCTCCAAACTGAAACTAATTTCGAGCGTGACATGGTTGTTGGTGGTCTGAGTATTTCACAATCTGCTCAGTTACTGGGATTTTCACGCACAACCATTTCTAGGGTTTACAAAGAATGGTGTGAAAAGGGAAAAACATCCAGTATGCGGCAGTCCTGTGGGCGAAAATGCCTTGTTGATGCTAGAGGTCAGAGGAGAATGGGCCGACTGATTCAAGCTGATAGAAGAGCAACTTTGACTGAAATAACCACTCGTTACAACCGACATATGCAGCAAAGCATTTGTGAAGCCACAACAAGCACAACCTTGAGGCGGATGGGTTACGACA
>QMIH01001293.1:11195-18695 GCA_003987875.1 Clarias batrachus
AAGTACCTCACATCCCTCCCCTCTGAGAGAGCTCGGCCAATCAGCAATCTTTAAACCTCCGGCTGCGAGAGGTTACAGCATCACCCGGGAATCGAACTTGCGATCTCCGGATGACAGGGCGAGGCCCCTACTGCGATGGTTTGAACACATACGTTAAGAATTTGTCAAGTTCTTATAACGGATTTTATATGTCATACGTATGTGTTTGAAATTAATGTAAATGAAACAGTTCCTGGTTTAGTTCGTAATGAACGCTTCCTTTATTTATTATCGAATCTTTTCTGCACATGGTGCAGAACTGTGTGAGAGGAACTCTAGACGTTTTCTGGCTGTTAAAGTGGCATCATATGATGTGGAAAACACACAGGGTGATAAAAAAGGACATACAGGTCATCTCAGTTGGCTTCCTCAAAACTTTCCGCCATGCCTCTGCCGATGACATACTACACATCTGAATCTCAGTAAGTAAATAGTTTTGGGAATAGGCAGCATGGTGGATAGCACTGTGATCTTGCTCCGCCCGGGACGAGGGTCCGAATCCCACCTCGGGTCTGTGTGCGTGGAGTGTTTGATGGGTTTCCTCCCACAGCCCAAACACAAGCAGACYWGGCTAACTGGCATCTCCAAGTTGCCCGTRGTGTAAGTGTGTGCGTGTTTGTGCCCTGTTATAAACTGGCACCCTGTCCAGGGTGTACCCCGMCTAGCGCCCTGATTTCCCTGCAACCCTATGCAGGATAAGTGGTATAGAAAATGAGAGCGAGCGAGTGAGTGAATGAGTTTTGGGAAACATTCTTTTATTTGAACACTTCCACAATGAGAATTGTAAAAAAAAATTTTTTAAAAACGGTACATCATATTTACTTCCCAGAGGTGAACAAACTTTGTTTATCTTTCTATTTACTATTCCCGTTACCAGCTCTTCCTAGCTTAAGAGAAAATGGTTGTATTTTCTTCATTTGGAAGAGAAGAGGATGTGTAGGCAGTGGTAATTATGTGACAAGCAGGCTGTCGAGGAGGGGTAAATTGATGTTACCAACATCGAGCTTGTTAACGCTGCCACTTCGCAGTTTGGTCTTTACACACTATCGGGGATTCTCCATCAGATGAGGACTGCAAATGCTCAAGACGTCTAATGTTTTACATAGTTAACTAAATCACTAAAAAAAAATACTGAAAGGATTGTTCCGGTTCCGTTGCAGAGTGTGGGCGTATCTTGAATGTTATCGGCTGGATGTTCAGATGGAAATACATCAACATAAAAATTCAAATCACAGCTAAGAAGCCATTTCATGATGATTATAATAAATCTATTAGTAAATTCATGGCACCCTATCTGATACAAGCACATCTTAGTTCAGCTGCAGGGCTTTAAAACGATGGGGGAAAAAAACTCAGCCAGCAGTAATAGGCCACAGGGAAAATGCCCACAATCCCAAGTGTTATGTTAAAGGCTCGAACTTTGCAAAGACTTTCAGCCAGCAGTGTCAATAGATCAGGGAAGAAAGAGGCTCCCACCAGGACACGCTGTCACAAGCCTGATGGGCAGACCAAGTTCGACTCTCAGCATGGAGAGAAAAAGRGGGGGAAAAAATGGCTGAACTGAGTGAAGCCGACAGAGTGGCTGAAAGGATGAGAAAAAGGTTGTGAGTGTTAATTACAAACAGCCTGCAGAGAAGGAGAGAGACAGAAGAGGGGAGATTAAGTCAATTGTAGAAGATGCCCCAATATAAACCAGGGTAGAAAAGGCAAGGGGAAAAAATAGCTTTAATTAGCATTAGCTATCATTAGCATTCAGAAGGCGGAAGCGAAGAGGAGCACAAGGACAAATTTGGGTGACGGGCGATTTTGGGAGCGCGGCTCACCAGCATAAGAACTGTAGGCACCAACACCGTCTGTGTAATCAGCTGATTCCTCTCGTCCCCTTCACCATGTCGTCTCATGACAAAGGGGCGGAAGCTGAATTAATCGTCTGGTTTCGTGATTGCAAAATACAACCTAATTTGTTAGACCTCAAGCGTGAGAAAAGACATATGGCTCAATTAATGAGTTCGGTACTTCTGAGACAACTCCTAAAACATGCGATTAAAAGCAATCAGTAACCAGCCTTTCAATTGGGAGGCACATCCGAATAAAAACAAGACAAATGGGTTTAACAACGACAAAAAGTCTTAAGAAAGAAAAAAAAAAATCAAAAAGGGATTATGCAGATATGAAGTGTTGGATATGAAAAGTCATTTTGCTTTTCATGTTCAATTACAGAAGCCTAAACATACAGTNTTTTAATGGTTCTACTGTTTTGTTCATGCTGAGATGCTTTTCTGCTCACCACAGTTGTAAAGAGTAATTATATGAGTTACTATTTACTTCCCGGGCAGCTCAGACCGATCTGACCATTTTCCTCTGTCCTCTCCTATTAACCAGGCGTTTCCACTCACAACACTTTCACTTACTCTATGTTTTTCTCTACACCATTTTGTGTAAACTCTAGAAACTGTTGTGCATGAAACCCTCAGGAGATTAGCACTTTCTGAAATACTCATACCAGCCCATCTGGCAACAACAACCATGGCACAGTTCAAGTGGATAAGTACAGTATGTATGTAGTTATGTACCTGTGTACATCAAGTACTGTGCAAAAATCTTAGGCACATAGAGAAAACACAAACAATTAATATATAAAACAAATAAAGTGCAGTAAGTAAGTAAGTAATAAAATAAAGTTAGTATTTAGTGTCAAKATGCTCAGGTACAATTTGTGTAGTTTTACAGGAAAATTAGCTACAAAATTTTACTAAGAATCCTGCATAACCTTCCACTGTATTTTCATTTTGGCATACAAAACCCAGCAGCTTCCATTTGTCTGAAAAATGGTAGCTTATATAATAGTCTGCYTTCTGGCCTTCACGTTTTTTTTCTGTAGCATTTAATTTTGTGTCGAAATACCAGTGTTTGGAAATGTGAAATATTTTTGTACTAACTCACAAATGAAATAATAATAATAATAATAATAATAATAATAATAATAATAAGTCACTATTAAGTAATAACTCACTACAATAAAAATATTTTAAGCACCCTGTGCCATTACCACTCTGCGCCATCGCACCAACCCGTGTGTGTCTATGAGAAATGTGTGTGTGTAAGTGTTAAGCTTTCTGATGTGTATGTGTGTAGAATAGGCTGCAGATGCTGGAAAAAAAAGCATCACACTATGATGTCACCCAATGTGATGTCACTAAACGTGATGGCAATCAATATGATGTCCCACGGAAAGTAATTAACAACTTTTCGGGCATAAGTTTACGGCTGACCCATTTGAGATATCAAAAATCCCTCTACAATTCTGCATGCTTAACGTCTTTAGATCACATAGGTCTGGTTTGGAGGCGATCATACAAATCCCCTAGGAGGAGTATATTAAATTCATTCAGGTGCATTTTGGCAAACGACACAAAATAACTGACTTCCTCTTGAGTTGAGCCCATGACATGCAATGTGAAAGTTGTTTGACTCAATGAGCTCTGAATGTCTGCTGGGGTTCGTGTGCATGTGAGTGTGACTTATGCAGCAAAAGCTCATGTGAGCAGCTGACTCTCAGGCATCCTAATGGCAGGAGATTTCAAACTGTCCTTAGGAAAACAAGAGGGACCTGTGCACCCTATAGTGCTTGCATGCTTAAAATCCATAGAAAAATATTTACAAAAAAAAAAGAAAAAGAAAAAAAAACAGGGTGTCTAAAACTTTTGCACACTGCATTAGATAGCCAATGGTTTGTGGACAGTTTGGTTTGACCTTTTCCAAACAAAAGTTGTATATAATATACTATTTATAGAAGACATTTTGTATAATATGTGTTTTTATGCAAGATCATTAAGATTTCCTTTCACTGGAGGTCTGAACCTGGTGCAGCATGACAATGCCCCTGTGCACAAAGTGACTCCCATGAAAACATGGTTAGTCAAGGCTGGTGTGGAGGAACTTGTGTTCTTGAGTTCTGATCTCAACTCCACTGAACACCTTTGGGATAAATAATGCAGTAATGTAGTCTGCACCCAAGGCCTCCTCACCTGACATCAGTGCCTGATCTCACTAATGCTCTTGTGGCTGGAAGAGCCAATCCCCACAACTACACTCCAAGATCTAGTGGAACACCAGTCCAGGAAAGTTCATATAACAAACAACCTGGAGATACCAATGGAACCAGATGTTTAATGAACACGGCTTTAAGCTTAATAAAAGCTGTGCAAGGAATTAAAATGATAGGCAGTGCTATTATAAGAAAATAATCCATGATGGGCATGTGTGACATATAGTAGGTCAATGAAAAATCACACGTCTCGCTTTTTTATATATTAATGAGACAGGTCAGCTCCCTCACCAGCTTCACAACAACCTTAACGTGTTCATGAGAAACCTCAAAAGTATCTGAAGACTTTCCTCTGACCAAGTCTGTTCAGTGTAGATTTTGCCCACGAAATGTTAAATGACCGTCTCCTTATGGAAAAACTGATGTTTCTTGAACACATTATTTCAAGATTTATTATTTGACTAGATGATGTGCCATGTGTAATAAGTAATATAACACATGAGTAATAGTATGTGTAATACTCCCTGTATTTTAGCCATTAATCTAGAAAAAAAGAATGTTTTTGAAAATTTGCATTAATATTAATCTGTTGTTTGAATTAAAGCCAGACAATCAGAGTCACACTGTTAGAGAAAATTAACACCTTCTGGCTAATCAGATTCGAGATTTCAGCAACGCTGTGATATAATTATAAAATAATGCGGGTTTCTTTTGAGTACCGAGCTACTTTTTTCACCAATTAAATCAAAATTCACACTCTTTTCTCTTCAAAATTACTTCTGAAATGAAACAGTACAAAGTGGAAATTACTGCATCCATCAGGAATCAAGCTTAAGAATTTCTAAGTAGTGCAATCTCTTGGGAATCTGCACAACTCTGAATACAAATGCAGTTGGAAAACAAAACTTTACTAGTCCTGATTCAGTTGAATCTAGTTGTAGCTAGCTAACAAATACGAATGAAATAACCTCCTTAATGTTCATTCATTCATTCATTCTCTATTCTGTTAACCTATAGCGCCTATTCTGTTCAGGAAGTCTGGAGGCAGTTCCAGGGGGAATCGATTCTGCGCATACCACTGCGTTTTTTTTTTTGTTTGTTTGTTTTTTTACAGATTCAGACATGTAAAATTATGGAGATTTTTAACTATAATAGGCAAGATTTTAGGAATTTAAAATGGTGGACGGGTTGAATGTGCCGAATCTATTCCTCTTCCCTCGGCTAGTAATGCCTGTGCATGTGGCCTTGATGGCGTGTTTTTGATAGTGGTGTAACACACTACATTTATGGGCGTAATTTTGCAATTCATCCACGTAACAGAGGAGTTGTGAAAACCAATTGAGACATGAGTAGAATTGTTTCATAATTCGTTCAGGTTAAGTGTTTCTAACTACTTTAAGCACAGAACGGTAAGAAACTCAGATACTCAAACATATTACTATATGCATATTTTTTTTTGTGCGAACAATTAGCTGAACAATAAAATGATCTGAGCTGATTTTGTTAGCATGCCTAACTAACTTTAATGCAGATCAAAATAGCACAAAACGTAGCTATTTTAAATCAGGAGTAAGCTACAGCTACAAAAGAGAAGCTGCAGAACTTCAATTTACATGACGTTTTCTTTTTTATATATATATATATATATACTTGTACACAGTCGTTAAAAGGAACATCAATACAACTGGCCTGCATCTAAGAAGAGCTAGTAATTACAGTACTTTTATTCCTGTCAACCATCACAACCACTAAATGTTGTTTTGGCATAAAGTATCTCACTGCTGGTTCTCGATTACCAGATTTTTTTTTTCTTCTGTGTGTCAGTGTGCGTTAAGTGTATTTTAAGGACCGCTTCCTGCATGCAAAATGTTTGCAGCAAAAAGAGTGACATTTGTCTCCATTAAGCCCAGGCTAAACGCTTCATTAAGAAGGAGTGCGAGGAGAAATGTAACCCTCACTCTCTACTTGTGTCGGAGGCTAAAATCCGCCGTGACGTTTGATGTGTTTGGGGTAATGGCAACTGTCACAGTGTCAGACAGGGCATTTGTGGCCGCAGTTTGTGTCACCACAGCCCATCAGTAGGAAATTACACAGCGAAGAGAACGCAATTAGCTTTCCAACTTGTTAAAAACTGTCTTACTCTAAATGAGCTCCACTTTGGAATGAAAAAAAAAAAAAAAAAAAAAGCGGGGACCAAAAAAATTTCTAATGAATCCCAGTGTTTATTATGTTTATTACACATCTTTCTTTTTCATCCTCTGCTTCAGAGTTGGCGACACGGTGGTGTAGTGGTTAGCACTGTCGCCTTGCACCGCCAGGGTCCGGGTTCGTTCCCCGGCCAGGCTCGTTTCCCGTCTCTGTGTGCATGGAGTCTGCGTGTTCTCCCCGTGCTTGGTGGGTTTCCTCCGGGTACTCCGGTTTCCTCCCACAGTCCAAAGACATGTAGGTTAGGCTAATTGGCATTTCCAAATTGCCCGTAGTGTGTGAATGAGTGAGTGTATGTATGTGTGTGTACCCTGCCATGTGCCCTAAGTCTCCTGGGATAGGCTCCAGTCACCCTGAATACAGGATTAAGCGGTATAGATGATGAGTGAGTGTATGTGAGTGCGATGGATTGGCACCCTGTCCAGGGTGTACCCTGCCATGTGCCCTAAGTCTCCTGGGATAGGCTCCAGTCACCCTGAATACAGGATTAAGCGGTATAGATGATGAGTGAGTGTTTCAGAGTTTACAGAGTGAGCAAGACATTTGGGGAGGAAAGTAAGAAAAGGTGGGCGGGAAAAAAAAGGTACGTCATCACTCAATCCTCAAACATGTGACACCAAGTCATTATGGGTACCATGACGATTGATCAGCTGGTAACTGATATCAGTAAAGTGTTTTTTTTTTATTATTATTATTATTATTATTTCCTCTCCACACTGTCATCTGTCTCACACTCAGGCCACCAGTTCTTTAAGTGGCGAGCATGCAACTCAGACATATTACAATCCACTGTTTTGTGCCTAGAAGGGGGAGGGAGGATTGTATTTACAGCACAGAGACGCTTCCGTCGCATCGTTGAGTTTAATTAGTAATATCACACATCGTTTTCCACACAAGCTAAGTTTCAGTAACCATTAATGACCTTCATCTGAGTCTCATTGGCTGCGATGCAAATGCACTAGCGCTGGATACAACAGTGGCAAAATAACAACACGCCGTTTTTGCTGCCTCCTCCAGACAACTTTCAAGTTGCGTTATGTAAATCGTTCGGCCATTAAATTGATGTGCAGCAAGATGTTTAAAAGCATGCATTTAAAATGATATAAAGCATCCACTGAGAGGGAGAAATCCTTAACCCTTTATTGTAAAGAGGAAAAAATATATATTCTAATATCTGATCTAACGTGTAAATTTGATTACTGTTTAAA
>QMIH01001293.1:102976-126941 GCA_003987875.1 Clarias batrachus
AGCACTTTATTGCCAATGCTTTCCACGATATCAACCTGCCATTTATGGAACTATTTTCAGCCCTCATGAAATAGTTATCCTTTAAAGGCTGACCAAAGCAAACGCAGAGTTTTTTTTTCTGCATTTTTTTTTTTTTTGTTATTATTATTATGCTCCACAGGGTGCAGGTCACACTTTCACCACTGCATGTTGATTCAGGTTCAAATGACAGCAGTGCTACCTCCAGTAAGGCACATAATAGCCTGTAATTTAGGGTTTGTCCATATGAATTGGATCCAGGCACAACAGATAATGACCAATATGTCTTAGAGACAATTTGCGCTAAGACTATGGCTCCAAATGGGCCGTCATGGGTACGAATTTAAGAGCGGGAGAAAATATACGACAAGCATAAAACTCACGGCTTTACCTCTAGTGCCTGTATGCAGTTTCAGACCTTAATGTTTAATGTACTTAAACTTCATACAGAAGGGAAAAAAATGCAAATATTAGTGTTCTGGCTGGGCGGTGGGCGGAGTTTAATCCTGTCCTGCCACTGAAACCACAGTCATGTTTGAAATGTATGAAAACATAATAAAAAACCATCAGATCATGGGGTCTCAGTATTAAGTATTAAACAACCTCAGTTTTTTTTTTTCACTGAACTAAAATAAATCCATAGCGGCACGGTGGTGCTGTGGTTAGCATTGTCGCCTTGCAACTCCAGGGTCCGGATTCGAATGCCCGTCTCTGTGTGCATGGAGTTTGCATGTTCTCCTCGTGCTTGGTGGGTTTCCTCCGGGTACTCCGGTTTTCTCCCACAGTCCAAAGACATGCAGGTTAGATTTTATTGGTATTCCCAAATTGGCCGTAGTGTGTGAATGTGTGTATGTGTATGTGCCCTGCAATGGATTGGCACCCTGTCTAGGGTGTACCCGCCTTGTGCCCCAAGTCTCCTAGAATAGGCTCCAGGCCCCATTGGACCCTGAATACAGGATTATATTGAACCAATCAACCTTTATCAGCAATAATTTGAAGAAATTATTTCCTGTATGATTTTATGAGTCTCTCACATAAGTGTGGAGGATTTTTGGCCCATTCATTTTAACAATATTGTTTCAGTTCATTGAGATTTTTGGAAATTCACTTATGCAAAGGCCATGCCACAGCATGTCAACTGGGTTGAGGTCTGGATATTGACTAGGCCTTTCCATAACCTTAATTCTTTTTTTCTTTTTTTTTTATTCATTCTGATGTAGATTAACTGGTGTGCATTGGATCTTTGTTTGCAGGTCCTGTTGCAGGAAGCAGTTTCACCCAACCTTTACCTATCAGACAGATGACCTCAAACATTTGCCTTTAGAATACTCTCGTATAGAGAGTAGTTCTGTAGGTTCTGAGATGAAGCTCTTGGGTTTTTTTTTTTWAAATATATATATTTCTCTGAGCATTGCACGGTCTGGGACATCCACTGGGGAGACTGGGAATTGTCTTGAATGCTTTCTCACTGTAGAATGTTAAACTCCAAATTGTTTGGAAATGTTTGTATAACACTTTCCAGATGAATGTGCAGCAACAATTGCTTCTCTAAGACCATTTCTTATGCTTTCCCTCTTGGCATTGTGTTCACATACATCTGAATGCTCTAGACCAGCCAACTGCCAAAAACGTCTGATTTTATTGAGGTCTGCACACCTGCTGATGATCAGTTAATCAAGGGCTGACGATTATCAGCACCTGGCTGCAACTTACCCTCTTAGGTCTTGCGGAAGCATTAACTGGGTACTTACAGTAGTATTGCCAGCATGGTTTTCTTTTTYTCATTTTGGCTTAATTTGAATAATAATTACTGTAAATAATGGCACAGTGAAGAAAAAAAAAAAGTTTTATGCTATTGTTCGTCTGAGGTTGCATTTGCCTAATACCGAGACCTGCTACTAATCATGATGTTTTTACAGTACACATAGGATTAAAAGAGGGGATGCTAACTTTTGAATCTGACTGTATTTTGAGTGAAAGGACAGCACCGTGAGCACAAAGTTGCATGTATTGCACGTGAAGTTTTTGTTGCTTGTTGTTGTTGCTGCGGCGGTTTGTTTGTTTGTTTGTTTTTCAGGGCAGAGGCCGACAGCTGTTTTTGAATGATGTTATTTTGTAAACATGGCAGCACAGCAAGGATCCAGTGCACCTATAAACGTCAGTCAGGCACTCTGGCATAATTTCATTTTGTTTGGAATAAATAAAAGGCTCATCCCTCAAAGTGATTGTGTGCCCTCCCAATATTTCAGCTTGACTCCCACTTTGATGAAGCAGTAGGTGCTTAATGATGCTCCTGATTTATACGCTTTGGAGATCGGGGGGAGGATAAGTGCAGCTGAGTTGCTGAGGAGAAGTGGCCTCATCTCTCTCGCTCCCTCTGTCTCTCTCTCTCTCTGTCTCTCTCCATCTTCTGCTCCTTTTTTCTTCTCAAACATAAACAGAAACACTACGCTGCTGATTTATCTTTATGAATAAGTCACATCAACTCTTCTATACATGTACATAGAGGTCACAACATTACAGTACAGTATATATCCTAGCAAGTATTAGGGGCCTGATCTCATTATTCATTGCAAACTCCCAGGTACAGTATTAATATACAGTATCTGCTCAATAGACTGTGATTCCGTAATGTCAGACTGCAAAGGAGAAAGAGCCGCTGGCATCCCTGAATAAGATTCAGTTGTTTGTCGTCACATGTCCTTAACAGGACAGTGARATGATTTGTTGTCCCACATATCCCAGTTAGGAGCGCAGGGTCAGCCAGGATACAGCGGCCCTGGAACAGATAGGTTTAAGGTCCTTGCTCAAGACCTCAACGCTGGCAGCTTGGCGATGCTGGGGCTTGAACCCCTGACCTCCTGATCAGTAACCCACAGCGTTAACCGTTTAAGCCACCAGTACCACATAAACAATGATAAATAAACAGGCTATGCCACACACTTTGCCTGTGTCTTGTGTTTGCAATTAGTTACAACTTTAAAGCTTTCCCYTTATGCGGTTACTGATACTTGATGTTCTGGATTACTGGCAGCGCAGTAGGATGTAATTTGTTTTTAATAAAAACATTTCCCGGGATTAAATCGATGGAGTTTTATTGTGATATGAAAAGCCAGGAACCCCTGGTTTCCTTCATATACTAAACTAAAACGAAGCCACAGATCAATAGCCTGGCATCTTAAATAGGTATTTAATTACCCTTAACAGTCTTAGAATTAACATAATAAATGAGATTATAGCAATTTATATAATTACCATTTTTAATTGTTGARTAGATATCACTGTAAATATTTTTTGGATTAAACCAATTCAAGCTAAAATAATTGGACTTAATATTGGAAAAGGTATCATTTATTAGTGGTGTAAAGAGGATTTTTATGGGTTGCCACAGCGGAGAGCACATAAAAATGACACAGTCATCACTAATTGAACATGGCAGGTCTGCGCAAGACCATCTGCTCCTCAAGAAACCKGTACTGAAGTCACAATTATCTCTGTGTAGATGCTTTAATAAGAATAATATTTGCAAATCAATGCATTGCAAACACTGTTCAAGAGGAACGAAAAAAAAAAAAAGAGGTTTAAATGACCGCAGACAATAGGCATTCACCTCCATGCTACAGTATGCTTGCAGCCTGTCTAATAATAATTCGGTGTTTTGTCCCAGTTATTTTCTGACAGGGTGTGTTAATGTTTTCAGATTGCACCAGGATTCCCTGATGATGTGACATATTTGGTAACACGTTTTGTCATAATGCAGTGCAACACAAGAAAAGCAATAGCTCCCAACTTCAGCAGTGCCGACGATCACTGAAGATGGTCAATATGCAATAGACCACAGAGGGCCTGCCCTTTCTTTCCTACTTCTTGCTTTCAGTTTTCACTTTGGCGGTGTTGTTGTTTTTTTTTTTTTTTGTTCGTTTCTTTCTCTTTGTCTTTAGAAAAAGCTAATAGAACAGCAAAAGATTCCAAACGTAGCCAGGTAATTGAGCTAGTCTCTGTCTGTCTAATACTCATTGTTGTCCAGCCTTTATCTGACAATCGGTCAATACAACCCTTTCCAAGCATATTTGCTAACAAATAAAGCCTTTGGCTAAAAACAGCACCTTCTCTTTCCATTCGTCCCCAATTTCTCTCTTTGCCTTAGTTTTTCTTCTTCTTTATTGTTATCTGCCTTGAATGGTCAAATTTTCTTTCAGGCTTGAAAAAAAATGGAGAGTTTATTTAACACATTAAAAATGCACATTAAAGGAAAGTTTTGGGTTCAGTGGTCTGCCTACAAGGGCATGAGGGTACATCTTCAAGGAAGACGTAACAGGATAAATACCTTTGATTAATTTGGATTTATTTTGGCACATGAAATTGCACCCGGCACCAGTATATCTCCCTGTGCTCAATGGGTTTCCCCTGGGTTCTCCGGTTTCCTTCAAGACATGTGGTGTACTGTATGCAGATTGGTGTTTCCAAATTGCCTGTAGTGGATGTAGTGTAGTGAATAGGTGTCTGTGTTTCTGTATGCTTGTGCCCTGAGATTGATTGGCATCCCATCCAGAGTATACCCCGCCCAGTGCTCTAAGTTCCCTGGAAAAGCTCCAAGCCCATACACAGGATAAGCCATATAGATACTGAATGGATGGTGRCAACTTGTCACCTGAGGGACTGGTAAAATAACTATTTTCTAATCACAGCTACTACACAATGGCATAACTAGCAAGCACCTGGTGTGTCAAASCTTTTGTCAACTTGAGGGAACCCTGTTCATCCTAACCTAACACTGTGTTGTTCAGGAATGCAGAATGCAAATGCATGAACTCAGCTTGGAAATCATTATGGTCAATATAAAAAATCATTATAAAAAGGTGCCAGAAAGCATAGCAGACTTCATTAAACTAGGATMATCCATAATCAGGAAACTGAAAAWCAAAAGCAAACAAAAAACAACAAGTCATGTTGAGTAAGCTTCCAAACCGTACGGAGTAAAAGATTATGAATATGATATATAATATTCAAGAATCTCCTTCATAATTCAGTGTTTAAATATTCAGTGTTGCCCCAAAAGATTGCATACATTTCAGGAGTATCTGTTTTGTAGTTTTGAATGTATCCGTTTTTGTACATATATAAAATTTCAGAAGTGTGAAATTTCACTGTAACAGTAACAAGTACATGATGAACAAAAGTACATGAACAGCTTTATTTCAGTCATAAATTTATAATCACATTCCAGCTATTATTTCCAGCCGTGGTCAAATAATGGATGAAATAATTATTCAATGCTGGACACAAACAGCAATAAAGCATGATGATGATGATTATTATAAAAAGCCAGAAGCACTTCATGTACATACTGTATAAGAATATTTACTTAGAAATATTGATTTTTTTTTTTTTTGTTCATTCATGTCTTTGATCATGCTCAATGTCGACACATTTTTACGTTTTACCGAAGACATGTTGATATATTCATGAATCAGGCCACTCGCATAATTAACACTATCAGAAAGCCTACTATCAGGAAATTAAATACATTTTAAGACCATTTAAACCGAGGCAATGCCATGTCTTTCATTGTTTTGTCCCTGTTAAGACATTACAAAAACTATATAACAAACCTTTTATTGTGAATTTTAAAGCATGATTTAGGGCATCTCATTTCATTATTATTTCATTTCATTAACATAATATGAATCACATATACACACTTTCATCATGAAAAATCTATTGTAAAACAAAGTAAAATTCATGTTTRCTTCAGCATTGGAAACAATATTGTTTTAGGYTAACTACTTAGTCAAAATTCTTCGCTGTACTTGGTCTGGCTTTTAGATAAAGTCCATCCATGTGCCATCTGGCGGATATTCAGTGAAGCACAGAATATTTATTTAAATTCTTAAATGGTGCTTGTGGGATTCCGCGGTACTGCGCGAGACGAATTGCGGCCTTTCGCAGGAAAAACAGGTAGACTAATCAAAGTGAAAACAAAGCAGATAAAAACATCAGGTGAACCCAATAAACCATTGAAAAGGCAGAGGTAGAGACAGGACATTGGACTATGGTTCGGAAGGTTCCAGGTTCAAATCCCACGCCCACTAAGTTACCCCTGTTGGGCCCTTAAGAAAGGCCCTTAACCCTCAACTACTCAATATATAATGAGATAAAAATGTACGTCGCTCTGGATAAGGGCGTCTGCCACATAGCCTAAATGTAAGTATATATTGCTTTAGATGTGAATTTAGTACATAAATCATGCATATCTGTAGGCTATTTGAAGCATCGGCCCCACATTGATCTCCTGATGAACAACACTGATTAAACGTGATCATCTGCTGTTTAGAGAACCTTATCATCCATTTTTATAGAACGTTTAGGCAAGAAAAAAAAAACTCTTACTGTGTATATGGCTAAAAGTAAAGGATAGATGATTATTATTTGAGATGGCTACTGGACTGCATAAAGCTCACGCCGCACTGTGGCTCTCAGGAGCACATTTATCACAGGTGCTTCTGTGCGGTAGAAGTGCTCGGAGTAATCGTTGAAACCTTCTCCCATATGTCTCCACCGCTTCTTTATCTACAACAGCAGCCTGCGGGCAACCTACAACCTTAACCCAATGTACATCTGACCTCCAACACAGACCCGCTCCATTCTCAAACGTGTCACTGTACGTGTGAGTCTGTGAGAGAGAAAGAGAGAGAGAGAGCAAGAGAGAGAGGAAAACCTAAAATGGGAGAGAATTTTCTGCGGTATCACCACCTGGCGCTGTCCAGAAAGAGAAAAAAAGTAAGCAGATGAATACCAACTGGCCATCTTCATGCTCCGACTGGCAAAAGACTAGGCACAAGAGCAGCCACACTGAGCCAGTCAGCCTATTTTACATCTAAGCAGTACGGGAAAACCCGAACTACTAAAAGGATGCGCAAGCTAATTGTCCTCATTAGCATGATATACGACCCATAAATTCTCATTCGCCGAAGAATCCGCTTTGAAAAACGAGAAGTGTCCTTTTTTAATTTTTAATTACTCAGCCCACACATACTGTAATGATTCGTATATCGATAGCGAGACTAAGAGCGCCATCATTCTACGCTCCGTGCTTTATGTTACAAATGGAAGTTGGATGAGCTTAAATCTGTAATTGTATCAGCTGGAAAGCATCRAAACGTTTTGTTTTTTTTCTTCTTGAATTAAAAGTGGGAAATGGCCTCATGTATTTTACATGATGACAGCCACAGTCTGCTTTCATTAAAACCCGCACGCCAAAGAGAAATAACAATGTAGTAATGAAATCCCATAGAGCCATTTACCGTTTATGGACCAGAAGGACTAAAGACTGTGTTTCCAACTGCTTTAGGGGCTTTTCAGACACCATTATGATCCATTTGAGCCCCAGCAAGTCTCATATAGGCTGGTTAACAGAACGCATTAAACACCTTGATCATATTGAGACATCTTTTGCGCTCGCAGCAGTTTGAAGTAATAGCAAAACAAACACATGTAGAGCGCCGACTCATCTCAATTTCCCCGGTGATTGCGCACTGTATCACGTTAATGCGTATTTGTTCTGTGCTGATCMAATACGAGCTAAGAATTAGTCTTTGTTCCGTTTAGGTGGAAATATTTAGGCGAAGATGAGCAGAAAATAAGCCTAATTTAGTTTGATCGATCTTTATTTCATTCATTTATCTTCAGGTACCATCTTTATCCTGGTCTGGTTTGAGAGGTTATCCCCAGATCATTAGGTGTAAGGTAGGAGAATTCACCAGTCCTGTAGTGATGAGTCATTTTAGTGACTCGGTTCTTTAAATCTTGTTCATCAGAATGAACGAAATTGTTTTTGAGTCATTTAGTCCAAAACGAAAGAATCACTCACTGGGACTATYCAATTCTTCTGAGTCACGTTAATGACTCGTTCAAAAAGAATGAATCGTTTGTGAACGCCCCATAACTACAGTCCTGCATTCCCAACAAAGGGGCAATTTAGCCTAGGCTAAATCCATGATATTGCATAGTAGGAGGAAGCGATAGAACCTGGAGGAAAAGAGGGAGATCATGCACGATGCACAGTATCCTGAGCTCAGGATCAAAAACCAGGAACAACGTGACAACTCTACTCACTATTTCATTACACTCCCTGGGTCAATCTTTAATCTGTTATTCAAGTCTAAACTACAACTATTCAAAATTAATATCGTGCATATCCTTTTGATACTGAATGAAAATTGGTTTACTTTCATTCATTCATTCGCTATACCGCTTATCCTGTACAGGGTCGTGGGGTCCTGAAGCCCATCACAGCAGACTCTGAACATGAGGGAACCATCGCACACACACACTGACACACTACAGTGGTGTGAGGAAGCACCAGTTAGCCTGATCTGCATGTCTTTGGACTGTGAGCGGAAACCAGAGTACCTGGTGGAAACCCACCAAGCTCAGGGAGAGCATGCGCAGCCCCATGGCGGGAATCAAACCCTTGACCCTTGRAGGTGGAGGCCACAGTGCTAACCGTTGTGAAAACAAAACCAGTTAATTCATTATAAACAGAAATTGTTCTTTGCTGACCATTTACCGGTTGGTTCTTTTATGACATTGCTCCCCCCCTCCCCCCCCCTCCAGTACATACATTTTTAAAAGTGCACCTTCACTGACCCTTTTTTTTCTACCCTCACCCTTCTAGGTGTCTAGATTTCTTTTCTTACTTATCACTCTCCTTTTCCATCCTCTCTTACACACACACTCACATGTGCACACATGCTCTCTTTCTGCTACCCATTCGCCCTCCCTCCACTTTCTTCTCTCCATCCTCTCTATCTCTTCCTGTGCATTCAGACTGCTGTCTGCTCTTCTGGACGATCAGTGATTTATGTCGTCCCCAGGTGAGCATGTTCACATCAGCATTACCTTCCTTTTCCAAGGCAGTGATCTGTTTCCCTGAGCTCTCCGCTCCCGAGCTCGTACCACTTCAGTGATCAGAAGCTCGCTCCTACTCCAACCTCTCTCTCTCTCTCTCTCTCTCTCTCTCTCTCTCTCTCTCTATCTCTCTCGCTTTCTGCCTGAAAGCCTAATACCAAATGGCAATATTCTGGAGGGAAAGAGACATCTAAAACCCATTGACTTTGAAGATTCATTGACTTCTTGTTATTTGGGCCAGCTCCACTAGTATATAGAGGACATTATTTTGGGTTCAGAGCAGAAGACAGCTTTTGGTTCAGGAAAAGCATGGAGGAGATTTGATTTTCTGATCATTTATATAACATTAAATCGGTGATACCGAAAAATACGAAAGGTCGTTTTTGTCTGATAGTGGAATATAACGTGTGTCTCTTTCACAATTAGATTGAAGGCACATTTAATACATATGCAAGCCTTCAGAACAAGCTAATTCACATGCAACTACAGTACTGGTATACATAAGCCTGAAGGATTTTTAAAGACGACTGAGGACTGGGCTGCCTGCCCATAAAATGGCTACATGCTTCATTTGAATCTAAATCACATCAAAACCCCAATCTGAACACTGCCTGTCCTGTAGCATTGCACAGGAAGTGAACRAATAATGTCACAGAGCAACTGCAAGCTTCAGCTGAAATGCGATTCAATGCATTTCAATAACGTATTTAATAAAACATGTCAATCCACTGCTTTTTTAGAATGCAAATGCTGCAAGTGTAAGTACACCATAGCTTTATATACTGTACACATTCAGGTTTTATGCTCTTTTCAAATGAGAACCGTGAACATATTTACTTCACTGGGACCAGCAACGATCAGTAATATTACTTTAAGCTCATGTGGCTTTGGAAAATGAGAAATTTTATCACTACATTACCCCAGTTGGCCATGGTGATTTCAGATGGGCGAGAATGATGCAACACACTCACACGCAGGGCCTGTAGTAAAATATCGATTGAYTGGATCAAGTAAAATCTGATTTAAAATAGCGTCTATACCTAAATATTATTCTTAGGCTAGTCATTATGCACTCTGACACGCCTGTCCGGTGACATCAAATAACCGCAGCCAAGACCAAGCACTCAATCCTATGAACCATTAAATCCATAAAGACAGTCAAGGAAAAAATTAAGAAAAATGTGAATGATAGTCATATWKTTTGGAACGTTTCATCTTAATGTTTACATTAAGTCGCATAGAACCCACTGAGAATTTCATTTTCTTTTCCATGAAACTCGATTGTAAATGAAACCGATACTTGGAGGCTTTTTTTGGTTGTTGCTGCTGCTGTTGTTTTTTTGTTGTTGTTGTTGTTGTTGTTTTTTTGAGAAGAAGAAACAATCTGTCTTATCTGCCGGAATATCAGATGCCGTCATGGAGAAGCCCACAGCAGACGACAAAGCGTACATTATCTTCATGGGTCTTAGGTCAACGCCTACTATATGCTTACTCAGCACAAGATTCTAGTAAACACATTCAGTGCTGTGAACACTTTATTTTCCTGAACTAGTCGGCGATATCACTGCTCTTGATCTACATTTTGTTTTCCCGTAACAGACAAAGCTACTGAGTTGGTAAAACAGGGTTACCGAGTGCATTTCACACCACATGGAAACAGAGAAAAATCTCTATTATAGCAAAATCTGTATTAATGCATGTAGCTTACTCTTCATATATGGACTAAATGTGATCAAAGCGTATAAGTGATGTCAAAGAAACAGGAACAAGAAGCAAGATCCTATATGTTTTTGTTTTTTTTTCTCAACTCTCCCGTTTCAGTTTTCAGTGATCCGAAGGACTCTCCGGATTTCTGTTCTTGGGAACCTGATGTGGTTCTCTGCTGTTGCAGTGAAGTCACTTCAAGTTATGAGGTCTTGACATGCTCGCCATGATTGTAAAGAGTAATTATTTGGGAAACTGGAATGTTCCTGGTTCCTGTTAGCTGGAATTAGTCAGGGCATTCACTTATCACCTCTGTCACTGGCAGGAGTTTGCACCCCAAGAACTACAGCACAACTCAATGAATGTTTCCACCCCAAGAACTACCACTCACTGGCTATTTACACCCCAAGAACTATCAATCACTGGATGCTTCCATCCCAATAACTACCGTTCAATGAATGTTTCCACCCCAAAGAACTACCTCTCACTGGATGCTTCCAACCCAAGAACTACCAGTTACTTTGTTTCCACAATAACTACCCTTCACTGGATGCTTTCACCCGAAGACCTACCGTACCACTCAATAGACGTTTCCACCCTAAGAATCACTCGATGCTTCCGCGACCAGTCACTGATGCTTCCACCCCAAGAACTTCCACCTGAAGGATGCTACTAACCCAGGCATTACAGCTCCTTAGATGCGTCCATCCCAAGAACGGCCATTCACTAGACGCTTCCACGCCAGGAACTACCTCTCACCAAATGTTCTGACCCAAAGACCTACCTCTCACTAGATAATTTGACCCCAAGAACTACTGTACCTCTCACTGGATGTTTCCACTCGCAATAACTACCACTCACTGAGTGTTTTTGTYCGTATAAACTCTAGAGAGTGTTGTGTRTATAATATAATACACTCTAAATAAATAATATTCATAAATTAATCAATACATGAAAGCCTTTGTATGGAAACAGAAATCCTCARTCATGATAAGCAACCAAAATGTAATGAGAAAAGCTTAATATGGTGCACTGGGGTATTTCAACCTGAAGAAACAACAACAAATATTAAATCACGGGCTGAGGTACACAAATGTAAATGATGTTTATCTACATTGGGTAAGACCATATCTTTTCAAGTACAATTTGCAATGTAATCCATTGGCGTGTTTCTCATTCCTGCCAGCCTTCGGATACTAATCACAATAAGCCAGGCCAAACATGACTTTCTGTATTATTCCACGTTAATGCTTTAGATAACATGGGTCATCCTTTTTTTTTTTTTAATTAAGCAGCAGTGCCCCGGATCCAGGAGGAGACCAAACCCACGGGAGTATGAGCCAAAGGCCAGAAGGTGGGAGGCATGTACCCTTTTGTCCATTGATTCTAGATGATCCCTTTGTATCCCTACGGATTTCCCGTTGAATTGAAAGCCCACTATAAATCTGGAATGGAAATCTATGAGTGCACACAATGGCCCAGTGACGGCAGAATTTCACCATAGGAGCCGGGGAAATAATGTTATTGGCTCGTGTGTTTTGCACTGGCTGCTCAATGAGTGGCCAAAGAGTAGGGTATGTATTTCACAAAGGAAGGTATGCATTTCACAGACTCGAAGCAGACTTAAAGCCTGAGGATTATAGCAGGCTTAGAGCTATTTCAGACACTTACAGCTTTGACTGTGCTGTTTGGCTACAGTGCAGAAGAAAGTGATAAATCTGAGAAAGCAGCTTCGAGACATTCAGCTTAAAACTGCCTATAGGTGTTAGCTCTTAATGTTAACGTTAAATGTCAATGGAAGATGGACAAATAAAAATCGAGAGAGGGTGAGGAAATAAAGATAGACAGCGGAATTGTCGCTTAATATTACAGCCAATTATGTCTGCTTTTCTTTATTATTATTATTAATTGGTTTAAATCGTTTGCAAACAAGATCACATCACATTCGTTACAGCCCCTGTCAGGATTTACCCCTATCGCTTGGTCCTTGTGTCAACAATTAATCAGCAGTTAATACAGAGTCTGCCTGATGACAGAGTAACGGACATCAAGCGAACAGCCAAAGCTCCCATGAGGTCCATGAGTTATACGGGAAACCTCTGCCGCCTCCACTCATTTGCATAAATCCCCAGACTACCCCTATCCCCTGATGACCTCTCCAATCCTCTCTCACTTTCACGTTATTCTTAAAGGCCTGCTGCCACCATGAGGGCTAAGGAACTCTACCAGGCTCACTCTCAGGCTTCATTTACACATTGCAATATAAAGCAAGAGGWCAAAGTGGAGCAAAATAAATAAATAACTGAATAAAAATAGATCAATCAATCAATCTAACTATGTGCGAATGAAAATTGACAAATTATTCAAGCTTTTAGGCATTTATTTAAAAAAAAAAAAAAAAAAGATTGTAGATTGTAGAAGACCGCTTTGATCCGGATCACTCTGAAACCCTACTAGAACTAGTTTGCCTATGGTGAAGGATAAAGATTTGCCTAAAATCTCATCTTCTAACCTTAAAATGGACTATAACTGTGTCTCCTTGCAGCGATGCTGGATCACAGATGGTAAGAAAGTTTCCTGCTGCAGTAAGAGCAGACCAGCAGGAGCTGCCCAGAGTTCCTCTTCAAACACCTCGCTACTTTCTTCACACCACTGTCTGACAGTGACGGGATGTCTTAATACACTCCATGGCTTGCAAAGAAGGAAATGTTTCCTTTTTTTTTTTTTTTTCATCATCATCGTCGCTACGGCGCGACGTACACATGGTTTTCTCCAGGAAAAAAAAAGCCAACATCTGAAGTGTATAGAAAATGTCAAACGTAAAATCAGCATTAGAAAAATGACCACAAAAAAAAAAAAAATGACACAGGTACTGTGAAAGAAATGCTGAAATGAGACAGTGATAGTGTCATGAAGGCCAGGTCCAGTGAGAGGGATTAATAGTGCAGTCAGATGGAATGGCAAAGGACACGACCCAACATGAGCATATGCCATACTAAAAATTAAATGAACATCAAACTTTTCCATGCATGGGAAAAGTATAAAGGATAGAGCTTTATTATAAGGATGCTTTGTAAAAAAAAAAAAAAAAAAGAGCTTAAAAAAAGCTGTTTTTTTTTTTTTTTCGTGGTTGATTGAGTACTGTGATTGCCTTGATGAGAAATGAATAAATAATTGATCTTCATTGCTTTGGAATGAGAGGCTTAAGTCTGTCATAGCATACAGTTTACTGTGGGTGTGGTCCTCATCAGACATAATCAAACTATATCGTTTTGTTGATTAAGGCATTCATGATAAACACACTGCATGAAATCAGGAGGTTGTCAAACGAGCTTGTGTCTGGTGAAGACGAAACAGTCTTGAACATGATCTCTGTACATGCACGGCTCGATTAAAGGCACGCTCGATTAACGTTCCTCGCCAAAACCTTCCACTATGACATGAAGGCTGGCGTCGTGCGGATTCTTCCTCACCGCTGTAAGGTATCCGTAGCTGCAGTGTGTATACGAAAAGGTTGGCAGATTTTGTGGAGCGCAACTCTCKTCCTCCTTTTCTTCTTCGAGCCCTCCGACCTCCGCCTAACCTCGCCAGTCACCAGAGCTGAGCGGCCCATCATGCCTGTGTCAATACGGCGATTTGTTTTTCTATTGCCTTCCTTATCAAGGTTAAACGGAATCAATCAATCATCCTCTACGGGGCAAAAGGGAAAGTGGAGAGAGAAAAAAGGGGAGGTGTGCGGAACTTCCCTTCAAAAAGCAAGGGTTATAAATAATACGGCAGCAGAAACCAAACACTGTCATTGTGAATTTGCGACAAAAAAGGCAATTAACCGGCAGAGGAAACCTGAAACAAATGTCTTTTGAAAGACCTTCCGCCAAAAGTAAAACAGAGGGACATTCAGCCTCATTTCAGCTGTCTGCACGTTTAAATTACATGCTTCTGGCTCCTCGCTGGTATATATTAATATTTTATGTTGATATATTTCCAGTGAGGTGCACATTTTATCCATTTTGTTCTTAAGAAGGGAGATTCGTGAATAACAAAGAAGCTCTATTCATTCAGCCTGGGTTCAGTAAAAATGTGTTACATGATTAGTCAAAAACAGCTAGAGATACCGTGAACAGAAATTATATGACATTAATCCGATATGCGGTAAGCATCACGTAGTTCAAGTTAGGTCACATGTCAGGCCATATCAGAGTGCGGGGTCACTGTCGGATCAAGATAAACTGAAGGACATTTTGWCCAATAGCATGCAAGCGGCATGTCCATCCTGSTCCATTCAACAAGATCACCTAGGTCAGGTTCCTTTGCGATCATGCATAGCTGTGTGTATAAGTGAAGCGACACATAATCAGAGCTTGCAGTGTTCTTCTTACATAGTGTGACTGATGTTTGAATTCGACCATGTGACCGAAAATGGACTTATTGTTTTGCGGCATTTTTCACAACGACAATTTGCATACAGCTGGCATCATCWGTGTTGCAGCGTTCTGCAGCCTGCAAATCGGAGAATCTGTTTGTTCCAATCAAAACTATGCAAAATATCTCCTGTCGATTTCAGCACCAGCTGCTGACACCACTCCCCAATGATAAAGCCAAACAACCCCATACCCCCGCAACAAACTAATTCTGGTTAGACCTTAATCCACACCACATACCRTATGACTACAGAGTTATCACAAACTTCCCACTTACACTTAAACTGTCCTCCACGATGCCTTAAATGCACCCTGCGAGTCACGAATGTTCATTCCCCTTGCTGAGCAGATCCTTGGGGACTCAGTATTTCAAGCCCTGTCTGGTCCAGGTGTACTGCCAGCCAAGCACCTCTCTTTGTTTTTATATGGCCTTTATTGCACAGCTGTTCCACAGGCTGACTCTGCACTATAATCATCCACTGAGTGAGTGCAGCTCCCATAATCATCATGGCCTCCAGAAAGCTGGAGCACAAAACCAGACATAAACCCACTGCAGCTTGACTGACATCGTGGTGAACCGCACACCTTTACGGGATCAGTGATCAAAGTTGGGAGCTGGAAAGTTCAGAAAATCTGAAGATGCTTTTCCTTTTAAAAGGTGTTTCTCGTCCTTAGTCCTTCTTTTCGCCCTCCTACTCAGAGAGTCTTTCAACATGCCACTCTTCTGTATAGGGGAGGATCATTACCTATTAGCTTTGTTACTAGCACCCTGGTGTGGTTGCACTAGCACATCAATACACCGTTGTGCCACCGTAATCATTGTAATGCATCTCTGTTCATTTAATTAAGGGATAAYGTCCAATTTCATGACGTTTATGAGGTTATAACATTCATTAGTCCTCAACAGATGCTGCGGCTGCATAGTTAAGTAGCCTGGAGTGTGTGTTGGTGTGGGCCATCCTCCTGGAATTAGCCAGTCGGCACGCAGCGCGCCTAACGGCCAGAAGAATTCCTAAGCCCCGCACCTTCCTTCCTTTACTCGWCTGCAGAAATGGGATAGATTTAAAGAGTATAGCGACTGAACTTTAAACAGCTTATAGCCGTAGCACATAAAACTGGCATTAAAATTTGTGATTGCAATTAAGGGGAAGTTACTTGCAATGAGAATGTCAAAAGCAGTTCTAATCATTTTTATTGTAGTGCTTAATTATTGTTGCCTGTACCTTTCCCAGGGCCAAATGTTTTACAGTCACATAATTTTAACCTTTAATTTTTGTGTTTTGCCCACGGCAAGAGTAGCACGATGTGCAAAATGTACCAAATACATACTTATATTTAATGCAAAATATAACCAAAAGTATGTGGACATCTGACTATCACAACCAGGTGTACTTGATGTATTTCCAAAACCACATACATTAACATGAAGGAATTTCCTTAAGCCTAAGTGCTGATGAAGGACAAATCTTTGAACTGCTATTACTTTCAGGACTGACACTACCTCTTGGCCCACACACTCCAACCTGTCAAAAAAACACACAATGGCAGGGTAGGTACTGTAGGTCAAACTGCAGAACATAGAAAACATATAGATAACTATAGAAAAACATCTCCAYGTAAAATCCCCTTTACAGTATGTACCAGATGTATAATGCTTATAATGATTGTAGTCTGGCAAGTGCAAAAACTTTCAGTGAAAAATCCTCTCACTCATCGTCTAAACCAATTTATCCTGTACACAGTGTTGTAGGGGGCATCTTTTCTAGGAGGTTTAGGGCACAAAGCAGGGGACACCCTGGATGTGGTTCTAAACTATTGTGAAGAGCATGCACACATATACACATGCACACACTCATTACACACACACACTMCAGGCAATTTGGAGAGGAGACTGGAGTACCTGGAGGAAACCCACCAAGCACGGGGAGAACATGCACACTCYACACTAGACGGGAATCGAACCTCAACCCTGAAGGTGCAAAGCAACAGTGCTAACCACTAAGCCACCGTGTTGCCCTGGGAAACCCAAATAAGCTAAAAACCGAGAGCTACACGAAGTGAAATATTCTGGATTCTAACCAAACCTATGTATAATTTCTCAAAATAAAATGACAACAAGCCAAATAGAAGATAATCAAATAATTTCAACCAAAAATTACAAGAAATTTAATACAAGAAATTTTTGCTTGTGATCATAAGAACATTTGGTTTGTTGACATTTTATTTTAAAAATAAATAAATAAACGTTTTCCACTTCGTAGGATATCTTTTTTATTTCAGTGTGCAACTTGCTAAACTTTGGAAAAAGTGCTGTAATCACATGTTGATGACGGGATCCAAAAGCCATCCATGAAGATGCAAGTTCTGAAGGAGGGATGGAGGTGGAATGGCTGTCTCAGGGGTGAGGTCGGAGTTTCTGGGCAGCTGTCTGTAATTAATCCCTTTCCAGGTGTCTGGCCTCGGGCATCTGTGAGAGCAGTACAGCCACGGCTCCGTGGTGGCCCGCGTCCAGAGCTCAGGGACACACATCAATAAGATTCATTATGTTTTATTTAACGGGGAATCAGTAACACAGATACTAAATGAACGTATTGGGCCATTTTGGGAGCATTAATATCTTGTACCATCAACTTATTAGTGATGAACGGATGATAATCGGAAAGACTAAAAATGAAATAATATACAGTTTGCATGGTTTGTACTGTGTAACCTCCATGCAATTTTTCAAACGGTGACTGTTCTACACAGGAGGTCTATGGCGGATTACATCTTTCGCACGAGCAACCCAACAATTCATTTTGGCATATTTGGTTTAATGAATACGAGTGTGTAGAATGTTCTTACCCAGTCTGTGGCAGGCTCTCGGCAGCTCAATTCATTTTTCCGCTCGCTATGTGCTTTACGGAAAATGATAAGTTGTGCAAATTAATACGTCCAGGGAGTATGTAATAAATTTGCCAAAACCTGTTTTACTCACCTGAAGGCAATATTATATACTTACTAAGATTTAATAATGAGAAGCCTTATTAAAATGATGTCTTAGTAAAATAATCAGAAGCTAATATTATCAGGGTAAAATAGGTCTCATATTAGATTTTCACAGACAGGATTTTAAACTGAACCTTATTAGCATAAYGCAGACCAGATTTAGGATCTTTTTTTTTTTTCTTTTTTCTTTTTTTATCTGTCTCACAGCCTTCACTCGAGCTCAGTTTGCTCTTCTTTAGCTCGTGCAGTCAGACTGCGTGGTGTTGCAGCGAGTACTGTAGCATTGCTGCCTCACAGTTTCTGGGTCTATGATTCAATTCTGAGCTCAGGTTCCAGTCTGGGTAGAGTTCTGCATGCTCTTCCCATGTTTGTTGGGACTTCGTATAGGTTCTCAGGTTTCTAAATTACCCACCAATGTACACAAGTGTGTTTAACGGTGCCTTGTCACGAACTGGTGCTCCATGAAKGGTGGATCCCCACCTGAGATCCAAAGCTCTGAATCCACAGTGATGCTGTGCAGGATGAAGAGGTGACCGAAGATCTACAGTAGTCTAGGACACCCTGTTGGGCTTTCAGGAACATTTGAAGACATTCTGAAAACTAATTTCCTTATTGTTTCGTCTTCCTACCTTTCACAGGACATAATTCACTTAAAGGTTCTTTTTAATCCTTTTTTTGTTTGTTTGTTCCTTCTATACTGTTGAGCACATCGGTGGATGGGTTCCAGTATTTATAAAGTAATGGCCGTTTTGTTGTTTTTTTTTAACAGGGCCCGACAGGCCCCCAACCATCCTCTTTTCTCATCCAGGCTTTAGAATCACCAACAGCAGAATACACATTTTGTATGCATGCAACATGCCAGAGGCGGGGCTCGAACCTCGACCCTCTGATCAGCTCAACCACCTGAGCTACTGTCCCATTTCAATGCACTGCACAAATGATTACACAAAAGATTAAAATACTGGSAAGATCTCCAAATATATAACGCTGTCAGGGCTGATTCTTGTTTTGACCGCTGCATTCTTCCTTTCATCTTTTGAGAAATACTGTATGTTGCTTTCTTTACTTTTATTTCTCTCTCTCTCTCCCTCTCCATAGCTCCACCACTCTGAAAGTGAGGCCAAGTGATCTTGGGTGAAGGGGGCTCCTGAGGAGTTAATGACACCCTACTATGACTAATGGGGAAAAGCCATGACAAAATAAGACAAATGGTTTAGACTAACTTCATTACCTTAGTGACAGCTTGACAGCATCATCGTTTAATGTGGTATTTTTCATCTGTCTCTCATTCGGAAACAAAAGCTTTTATGGCAGTGTTCCTTTTCTATAATAAGGAAATGGGCAGGTATCAAATCTCCCTCAGCCAAGAGTGCATTAAGAGTCCGGAAGTGAAACTTTTACTATGTCTATCAGCCCCTCTTTCTGTACACGGCGCTAATCCAACCAGAGTGTAAACGCGACGCGCGGCCATTTCCAAGGTTTTATTGAAAGTTAATTGGAAGAGATTCGTTCCGCTTGTATCTATCGATTCGAGGATATAAACACGCCACTCTTATTCAGAGACACCCCAAAAACACATCTCGCATTCCGTAGGGTTGATCACGTTGTTGACTGCTGCCTGTGGAATGTTGTCCTACTTTTCCTCTGTAGCTGTGAGAAGTTGTCAAATATTTGGGTGCACACTGCTGCATGCACCGATCCACCGCATCCCAGAGATGCTCAGTGGGTGACATGCAGGTCAGGGAAAAACTGGGGCATTTTGAGCTGCCAGGAAGAGAACTGTGCAGAAATCTTTCTACAGGTGCCACTGTTTGTGTGCCTGATCTCAGGTGAGCCCACAGATAAAGTATTGTGTAGCTTTGTTCATTTATGTATATACACACACACACACACATATATATATATATATTAGTATATTTCTCATATGCAGCATTTAACTCAGTTTGAATCAAACCCCTACCGCTGTTTTCTTCTCTGTGTGCTTTATTTGGGTGAGTGAGAAAACGGCAATCGCATTCACGTATGGAGCTGCCAAGTACATTTTAGCACAGTTTGGTTGCAGTAGGAAAGCGATTTGACGCTGAAGTGACGACAGGAAATGAACCAAACATGCTGTGGAGATACAGCGTAAAGCTGTCAGTGGAGAAATGCATTCTATGCAGTATGTGATCTAGATATTCTGTACGTAAAAAAATAAATGAATATGTAAATATGAATTAAATAAAATGGATAAAGTGTTTTAGTTTGCATTATGTGTCATTTTTACTACTATAAGGAGCTACCCAGGATTAGGTGATGTCATCATGTAGTTGTATTTAGGCTGTGATAGTGTTCACCCAACACAACATTTAGCAWAAAGCATAATTCTTTTTAAAACAATTGCAAATACGTAATCTTAAATTACAAAAACAACTTCAAAACAACAGAATTTCAACCTTTACCTGCTTCCACCACTTGTTCTGCTCACTGCTTATTCACACCACATCCATTTCGTTACATTCATGCTCCCATGAGTGTCTATCAGATTTCAGAAATCCAGACTGGAGGATGAGATGAACACAGCAGCTTCCCGGCACACAGCGCATGCATCTTATGTCTCTTGTACACAAACCGCTCACAAGTCTCCAGATTGTTCTACTGATACTGTACCTCCCTGTTTTCTTTCAAAAATATTATGGTGAAGAAAGATTCATTTGAGAGTAAAGCCAAAGTCTATTAAACAAAATTACGGCAGTAAAATCACCTAGCGCTCSCACTACCGAGGTCCGAGTTCGGGTGTCACCCATGACATCGGCATAGTTGCCAAAAATAAAGGAGAATAAGGAGATACATTTTATAACTACAGCTGTGGAGTCCTAACATCCGATAGTCAACAATGTCCAATATCATAATATCAAAGTCATTTTCACTTAACACCAATAGTGTCCCAGCGACCATGATGTTGCAAAATTAGCATTGGCACAACATTTTGCCATGCATAAATCCCTCCCGGGAAAACATCGATTTTAGAGCTGGCATTTGTCGAGAGGCAGAGAAGGCAGCAGTTCGAATGCTTCATGAAAATAGCCGGCAAACAAATCCAGAATGTTACACAAAACCATAGTCACAAAACAACAGGCAAAGGTCTGGTGACGGGCAAACAGATGAAATCAGGCAGGGCACAAGAATCAAAACCATCATGAGGCAAGAATACACTCAGTGGATCGTTCACAGAAAACTGCTGGTTTGTAACTGGAGGATTTATAAGCGAGAAAGAGAGTTTGTGTTTTTGTGTACACCTCTCCATTGAGCGTGCATGCTGGACGGATGCATGCCGCTCTCTCTTCCGCTGGCATCATTGGGAGGCAGACTCTGTCTCTCTGTCTTTCTTTCTTTCTTTTTGTCTTTGGCCCTGATACCATACCGGTGCGACCTACCGTAAATGATCGAACGAAGTGCGAGGTATCAGGACCCTTAAAAAAAACACGCCGCCCGTGTGAGGCGCGTTCACACTGATTGCACCGTTGCCTGGCAACCATGTGTATAAATGGCCGCGCCTTTGCCTGTTTAGAACTCCGCGGTGTAGCAGCCTGCGGATCTGCCCGTTCCAAGCAGTGCAAAGCATTTTCGCTACAGGAGTCCATAGAGACCTTTTCTCAAAGCTGTGAAGCGGGTCGGTGGTCATGGTTCGTGGTGGTTCTTCTTCTTCTGCCACGATGCACTTTGGGAATGGTATTGTTGTGTGACGCTGATTCTGCCATCGATGTGACAGCTGTATGTTCTCTGTTTTCCTGTAAACACTACACAGACGCGAGTTACCATTTTCCCATCCCTGTATAGGATATACCGCACAGTTTTTCCATGGTTAATAAATGAATGAGTACAGTTTCAGCTTTAAATATGTGCAGTGTGACACCAAACCAAGTCAAATACTGTACATACTGAAACAAGAGCATCTGCAAACAGAATGATGGGTATGAAGGCCACATAAAAGACACAGGCTTCCTGTTGGCTTGCGTGATTTAAATAAAGTCTAAATAAAGCATAAAGGCTACTCAATATCAGTATAGTAAATTTTTCATGACATGGGGTTAGCAGGTCCACTGTAATCTCTGGAACAGAGACAGCCCTTAGTGTTAGTTGTCTGCTTCTTTGACTGTCACATGCATTATTAAATGTCTGCTATGAGCTCCTCTTCATATGGGAAGCTTGGGCTTGTTTTGATTTTTTGATTTTTTTTTTTTTTTTTTTTTTTTTTTTTTTTTTTTTTTCTTTTTCCTGTGGAATTACACAAATTTAGTCCAACGACAGCGAAAAGCGTTTAAATAATGCATGAGCATTCTGAGCACTGTGAATTCTCTTAGGCATTACATTTGTTTGGTAGCAGTCAACCGTGTTAAATAACAAACCGTTGTAGTTCGAGACCATTCCTGCATTCTTTTAATGTTTACAGATTATTTTGTTTTTAATAAGATAACCAGGCAAGGGATGAATCCGGGATCCTGCCAGCTTCGGGCATTTCCATTCATGCTCTGGCGCGGCACCTGACGRTAAACCTGAACAAGGTAGGGAAGGTAAGTGACGTGACGTGCCTGAGCAATGACAGAGTTTGCCGTTTTAAGCATTTGAGAAGAGATATCAAAACAACAGAACACCTCATTCGCCTTGATAACAAATGAGCTAYGCTAAGAAAATGGATTCACGGTGACTCGTGGAGGGCAAGCGTTACGACAAACTCCATAACTTACAGAAAGATAAAAGATATGACGGCGCGTTTAATATCGGTTTCGTGAGAGGGGAGGGGGGATGTCATTTCCACAACAGGCACCTTCAAACGGCTATCCGGCGCAATTAAGACGGGGCCGACTCACATCAGGTAAAGAATAAATCTGCCCGGGCCAGGTCGTGCTGTATGATTTGGCGTCTCTGTGGCTCATTTGTGTGTAAATGTAGCAGAGCCCGGATCGTGCCTGTGCTGTGTTTAAGCCCAGGAGTTGCTGCCTCCCCCTGAGAGGGAGAATCCATCAAACTCTCCTGAGAATAGCCAACTAGAGCAGCTGCCACCCCTGTGAGGCAGAAAAAGTGTTGTAGTTGCAGATTGTGTTATTGTTGATGCTTCTCTACTTCTTCCTCATCCGTTCCTCGCTCAGTCACTTTTGTGAACTTATGCGCTGTATTTGCCCGCTCTAGTGTTTTTATCATTATAGGGAATGAGGCTCGGGCCATTACACAAGCTACAATCCGATGCAAATGTTACTGAAATTGTACTGCGACTCGTCCTCGGCTACGGCACCGGAATAAAAATCCCCCGCCATTTTTATTAGGCGGGATTCTGTTCGGAATTTTCCTCAGCSCTAGCTTCCCCGGCAACAGTGCTGAATACCTAAACTGTTTGCATAAAGGGTGTTCATCATCACCTTATAGGGTGGCTTTCTTTCTTCTGTACTGTGAGCGACTGGATTTAATTACAAGCATGTTTGCATGTCCTGTACTCTATGTAGAATATGGACACAGAGACACTTTTACCTGATCGCACTTTATATCAATGGTTTTAAACTATTGGTCGGTGCAGAATTACATTTCTATCCTTTTTTTTTAATCGTTTTTCTGTTCTTACTGAATAACTCTTAGGAGTAACTGAATGACATGCTGAATTAGTGAATAMTTAGCATTGATTTAACACATTTTATATATTTAAGTTTAAACATTTATACATTTATAGTCACAGACATGCTGTTTCGAGATGTCTCAGACCTGACAGTATACTTATGTGAAGACGCGCCATGTACAAGCTTTAGTCTYGGCTTGTGTTATCCATTGATTGTGGGTCTAAACCAGACACACTGCCACGGGACACCTCAGGAGTGGGTCTTTTGTCAAAGAAAAAAAAAAATCCACGTTATTTACTGGACAATGTGGTCTTTTTAAAGTACAGCACCTCTCGA
>QMIH01001294.1:14794-55798 GCA_003987875.1 Clarias batrachus
ACACACACACACGCATACACACACACACACACACACACACACACACATTTGTTTACCGTACTGCCCATGTGAGAACAGTATATTGATGTAATTACCACAGGCTAATTAATATCATGCCTGCATATAACTATAACCCTAACCTCAGTATCCAAAGGGGAACATGCAGAATAGGAACAGTTTGACAGCATGAGATAACTCATTAGATAACCCATTTTTGCAATTTGCAGGGAAACAAGTTTTTTTTTATTTTTATTTTTTAATTGCAATCTGAAGGGAATATTTTGAAAAGCCTAGACCGTATAAGAACTGGACAAACCCTGAGTGACATCACACATAGGTTTTCTGAAGAGCAGTTCCCAACTGTGGGAGCTTTGGTCGTCGCCATCTTGGCACGAGCTCTCTCTGTCTAAACCCCAGTAAATCCATAAATTGGAATACGGGTGGGGCTGTTGGTTGGAACATGTCTACTCACCTCAGTTACCACAAACTATTAATATTAGCTTCAGCTTAGCTAAAATGCTAAAGTGGTTGATGTTAACACTAGTGGAACAATTTGTGACAATGTCGATTGTTAAATGCGCTACACAAATAATATTGAATTGAATGGAATTGAATTGAACTTATATGCTAGTATGTTAGTTTGCATTTAATTGCATTGCGTCATCCAATACTGTACACATCGTCCCGTGTCAGTTCTTACATTTCTTGTGCTAACTTACGCTACTATGATTCCAGTTAGCTGGTTCGCTAAAGGAACGCATAGCAGACAGAACACGTTGCGACACCTGCAATGGAGCTGTCACGCAAATCAGCCATGCACCTAATTATGCAACTTCATGGTTTAATTTAATTGGAACTGATGTGTTACATAAAAAGACGATTCACCCCATACAAGTGTCATGAATGAGGAATCTAGTTATGGAGACATGTTTATTTTTGTTGTTAAGTTGGATTTTTTTTGGGGGGATGATTGGTACTTTTGCATTATAGCATTAATAGCTGATGCCCTTATCCAGAGTGACTTACATTTTATCTCACTATACATCTGAGCAGTTGGGGGTTAATGGACTTGCTCAAGAGTCTGACAGTTGGAATTTTGTGCTGGTGGGGGATCAACCCTGGGATTTTCCAATTAGTAGTTCAATATCTTAACCAACTGCTTTGAACTAAATTTTCAGAAGCGGAGGTTGTCCTTTTGTCACGAGGGTGAAGCAATGTGCCAACATCATTGTCTTCCCTTCAACATTCTCCAAAACCCCTTGGAACACAATTCAGGCTGCTAGTGGTAGTCGTTGTGTTGCACAGGAAGTACCTTGGTTTTGCTGATCACATGACATAAAGGAGCAATGCGAATGGCTCATCATGATGCTATGGCTTTTGCTTGTAAATCAGATAATTGTGCTTTGCTCAAAATGTGGAATGTTTAAAGTTTCTAACATAAGGTTATACAGAGTTTTTAAATGAAATGCTCTGACACACAAGCTTGCCTTTTATTGCATTCTGCTGTCAAACTGATCATATTTTCTTACTATATATATATATATATATATTTTTTTTTTCTTTTCTCATAGTTGCCCTATCCTTCTGAGGACATTTGCACACACATAAACATTATTATGTAATTATGCCCTTTTTGTATGTACTATACTGTATATGTGTTTATATATAAGTCTGTATGCACACCCATCATTCAGTCATACACATGCAAACAAACACACACACACATCCTTCAGAAAAGGAGGGTGCATTACTTGTCCTAAGTTAACCTTGCTTTCAAGTTCATTATTGCCAAGTCACATTGTGTCATTTTATCGTGCCAAAGTCGAAGGAGAACGGACATCAGAGGGAGACACAAAAGAGCTCTCTTTCCTCTTTGTAAACATCAGCAATTATGTTTTATCAGACAGCATGACACAGATGAGCTGCATATGGAACAAATTAATGCGTAAGATCAATAGACTTCACTGCAAACACAAACACACACACACACACGCGCACACACATACACACACACACACACACACACACTATCTCTCTCACACAACCACAACCACAATGGAGTTATTACAATACAAAAATGTGCTGCAAACACCCCATTCTTTTATTATAGAAAGTGTTTGCCACATCTGTTCAGCATCTTCCTAAGCATGGGTATTATTGTTTTTGTCAAAGCTCTCCCTGGTTCTTGAAAGCACCCTTCTCCAACTCTGGCCATGGGTGGAAACCTTGACACGGCTCAGGGCATTTGATCCTTCATCAGAGGATGAATATGTATCAGGGTTTGTATTTATGGCTTGTAATTACGAGTCCTGCTTCTCTTGCTCCGCTCCAAGCCGCTCTCTCGGTTCGTGTGGTTTCCACTCAGAACAGGAAAAGCACCAAACCCGGTGGTATCCCTGCAGAGATCAGCATGGAGGTTGCAGCATGAGCGCTCGTGGCATGATGCTGATTTGCATGTATTTTGATGGATCTTTGTTTGATGATCTTTGTAGCTTTGCGGGTAGCAGTTACACCTAGGCTCAAGGTTGGAGTTGCAAATTGGTTGATTGAAAGATGCGTGCACAGACATAGAAGAAGCCTTAATGTGAACATAGAGTGCAGCAACACCCTCACTCACCTCCCGAGCTTTATTCTTGTTTTCTGCTCTGCATGGAAATTTGAAATAGAAGGCTATGTCAAGGCCAAACCACAGCGTCTCTCTCTCTCTCTTTCTCTCTCTCTCTCTCTCTTTTACACACTCATGTGTGTGAATATTTCTTATTGTTGGTGCTTACACAGTCTCATGAGCACAGAATAGATTTTCGAAACTCCCTGAATCGTAATAGGTTTATTTAGTAATTGCTTGTGCAGATATTTCTTACAAAAGTGTCCTTATGGGAGAAAGGAATACAGTATGAATCGTCTATCGGACCAAGGAGATCAAAAAGTGTGCGGGACTAAGAGCTTTCCAAAGAAAACAGTCCTGTACTTAAGGCGCTACTGTAATTACATGACTTTTGTTAGTAACTAGTAATATAACCTGAATACAAACCTTTCATATAAAAGTCATACAAACTTTTTATATAATAGTAAAATATTTATTTTGCTAATGCTATGAATGCACAGCTCGTGAGTGCTGTGGATGTAATTATTTTTATAATGATTATTTTATATCAAAATAATGTTAAAAACGAAACTATTTGTATAGACTTAAAAAAAAAACAACACAAAACCAGATTTCATTGAAAAGCTGAAACTAAACTGAAATTGCGGGCATCACTGTTAGCATGAGCCTAACACACTGAAAGCTAGTTTGATTAGCATTGATTTGAAAATGATTTGAAGCACTTTTTCACAATCTGATGCCTAGAATATTCCCGTGCCATCGGAGGAAGAAAACTCCGTAGATGTGATGACCTGGTCATTCTGCACATTCCGGTCGTCAGCTGCCTTCATTTTTCTCTCATAACGTTGCAGCGTCTGGACCTGAAGCAACCGCAGCGTGATGAGACTCTTAGCCGCAGTAAAACATTTGAAAGGTGTAAAAGTCTTTGAACGACGACCCAGGCGAGACAGGTGGCAGCCGTTCTTGTGAATATTCAACGAGTGGGACATCTGATCTCTGAGAATCGACATAACGTTTTGCTAACTTGTGGAAGAGACAATCTGTCTATGGGAACTGTGCACACAATCATTCATCTTGGTTCCAGTGTACTGAGAAAAGCATTCTACCCAAATGGTATCCAAGCACTAGCGGAACGCTGGGATAAGTGCATTAGTGTAGCAGGTCACTGCTGAGTCACTAAAGAGTACACTAAAAGTACCGGTTTGACTCGAACGCTCCTTGTATGAATCTCAATGTGATTTGCAGCTTGATTAAATCATGAGTAGTGCCGGCAGTGGTTGAAACAAAGCACAACATACTGTATAGCCAGGATTATTAACATGTAGTGTACATACAGTACATTAAAATCTCATTGCACACCTCAGAGCTCAGTCATGCACTGTGCTGAAATATTGGGGATGCTTCTTTGTTTATTTTTTTTTTTAATTATTATTTTTTTTAATAACGGATGTGGATGGACATACGGCATTTCCAACTGAGCTAAAATCTCAGTGTCTCTGACACCATCCTTGTCTGCAAACACAGAAATCCGAATATATGGGTTGTATTTCAGCTATGATGCATATTATATATCAGAACATATATCCTTAGCGGATTCTATACATATACGTACAGTATAAAATCACAGAAGAACACAGCCTTTTGCACAAACAATCCCTCTTTACTACTGTCCTATTCTCAGCATATTTAATACAATACAATTCTCTAGGAGGAGAAAAAGAACCAGAGTTGGAAAAAAAAATGACTGAGAATTTTTTTTTTTTTTCTGAGAAAGGCCATGACTGGCATTAGTAGGATTATAACATGCAGTCATATGACCACAAAGCAAATGTTTTACCACTTCACCACCTAGAAGCTTATTCATTGATGCTAAAACAAACCTTTTATGCCTGCTTATCTCTTGTAGGTTTATTGTTCCACTTTTTACAAGTGATTGCTGGCGAACAGCACAGTTAAATAAAGTACTGTGTTAAAATAAATAAGGAAAATGGGATTAAAAAATAATGCTTGATGGGGGGGGGGGAATGTACTCTGGACATACAGATTTAAAGTCAGTCGATGAAAACATACATAAATATCTTAAATAAGTAGACCTGGTATTAAATTAATAGTTAACAATTTCAAGTAACTATTTCAAATACTAGCGTGCTCTTCTTTCCAAGTATTTTATACTAGCATATATCAAACATACACACAGCCATGATAGTGGCATGATGGTATATCAAAAATGTAAAAAAAAAAAACAAAAAAAAAGTTAAAAAATCAATTTGACTTCCCTCTGTGTATACAGTAATGTGCATGGAGCAAATGTAAGTCAGTGAACTTGATAGATCTGAACACAATGTGTTGAGATCTATCCAATTCAGGATCAGACATGTGAGATTGGTGACGTCGTTATGTCTCAGGAGGAAACCTGTAAGAGGAGAGACATCACTAGATGACTCTGTTTATCTCCTCTATTTCCCATCTGCCTAAAAGAAGCTGTAAGGAAACCGATGAATGCATGGCAACTCCATACCGTAGTAGAACCTCTGTCTTCGTCACACTCCAAGTCGAACTGCTCCTGGCAGTCTACGAGATGCTAATTAGTAATGGCAGAGTCATTCATTCTAAAGATGACTGTTTTGATGAATTGAGCCTTGAGTCAGTATACGAGAGTGTATAGCAATCGATGTGAGCTTACAGTGTGTGTGTGTGTGTGTACAGTCCAACACTCAGCTTCCTTTCATCGAGTTTCAATCCCTTGAAATATCTCAAGTAACAAACTTTAGACGAAAGATGAGCCAGTCAATGATGAAGACAAACGAGCTGAGATTTTTTTATTCTCGGGACAGCTCGAAGAGGATGAAAGAGCCGTCAGCAGAAAGTTCTCGCTTGATGCCTGATTGAATGGAAGCAGGCGAGCGCGTTCACTTTGTTCTCTGCTTTCGGTCTAATCAGCGAGGCAATCTGAAACCACACAAACTTGCGGCCCGACTCGGAGCAAACAAAATCTTCACCAGCTCTCCCAAGCTGTATTTTACTGTACGAATGAGTCACGATTCTGTTTCACATTAAAACGAGCATGTCAGGAAGTGAGGATGAAGGATGACAACACAAAGAAAATGTGTGCGTTTGAAATGCCCGTATGAAAGTCGGATGGTGATCAATTTGTGACCTTGGATTGTAAATGTCTCTACTAATTATTATCAAAATATTTATATATATTAAAAAAAAAAAAAAAAAAAAAAACGCCTTTCTGTCTACTCCTGTGCAAAAAATATACTGAACTGGTAATCATAGTCACTTTTATTATCTGTCACAGCCTACAAAACAGGCATCAAGCCTTCTCCCATCCTCTGTCATTATCCTGCAGTTATTGCAGCTGTACTAAGGCCTCTGTCCATACTAGGAGACGACGCGAAGTTATTTTCAGAGCGGTGCTGTGTGTCTGGTATGCACCTATACAGCCTAATGGCGGCTCTGATCAAAGGCCTAGCTGTGGCATGGGGTGGGATTTGTTGAGTCAGCGCTAAAACGCTCCTGTCCATCCTTCCTGCTTCCCGATGTCCATTGTCACTCCTCTGTAAGGTTTTGGAACTGTGGGCTATTCAGAAATCTATTTGGAATAGATTTAAACTGGGCTTTAGCAGGACACACACTTTCACATTGGCACTGCAGGTCTGGTTACACAATGTGGTCATGGAATGTTTGGGGCTGGTTTTTACAATGGAAACACTTTAGTTTGTTTATCGACTCACTCTCAAAGTTTGTTGGTTATTTTTGCATCTTGTACCAGATGGTGGGTTAGTGGTTAGCACTGTCATCTCGTACCACCAGTGCGTGCCCCCCCCCCCAACCCCCCCCAAAGTCTGTGTACAGTATATGTGTGTGGCGTGTTCATGGTTGGTGAGTTTATTCCAGTTTTCTCTCACACATGCACCGTAGTAGTCTGATTGGCATGTCCAAGTGTGTGTGCCTGTACTGTAGGTTGCAAGAAGGTTGTCCTCAGCAAGGGGAACGTCCAATTACAGCAGGGACAGATGGCGTCAAGACATACTGTAAGTCACTGCATCTGACCATTGCCTAAAGAATAAAGAATTGCTACAATTTTCAGACCTTTCTCTTTTCTGCAGCTTCACCATGCGAATGTTTAAACGTTATCAGTGCTTTAAAGGGCAAATAATCATACCAATGTCGAACTCATAGTGGTGATGTCCATATTTCCCCTGAAATTGTAGAAGACCTAGTTAAAAGTCTTTTGTAATTACTTGGGAGAGGCAAGAAAAAAATAGGAGTTCACCACATCAGACTTGCTGGAATTTGGATTGCGGCTGCATTCCTGATTAAATGTTGTTATTTTTCTGTCCACAATCCATGTGTGAAAGAGACTATAAAACACAGAAAAGGGAAACTTTATTCCTGGCAATGCTTAGCTCACAACACGGTTTAAATATGTGATTGTTTTCACCTCTATATGTCAGTTTACCTTTCCTATCAGGAGGACGTGTGTTTGTGTGTGTGTGTCTGTGAGTTTGCACGTTCTCCCTGCGATTTGGGTTCCCCAGTTTCCTCCCACGCACAATGAATAGTGAACCTCACAGCTGTAGAAGAGGTGTGTGAGAACGAAATGAGTGCGTTAATGGGACGTAGATTACAGCATGTGTCCGAGGTGTGGAACTGGCATGATGGTGTAAGACAGAAGAGCCAAAACCAAACACTATGTCCACAATATTAACAAGATGTGGAGGAATGTGTGAAATATTGCACTTCTCGAGAAACGGAGATCGGATATGTGCAAAATCTCTTTACGCTCTGGCAGATCATCAAGAAACAAACTTGGAAATGGATAAAATATGCGCATCAAGTTTGATCAAAAGGACCCAGGGAGAGGGAAATGATCTGATCTGAAAGGTGCTACCTTGTTAGGCATCTTTATAGAAGTATTGATCATGTTCTGAAACATTCCAAGCTTCACCAACAGCTGTTTTGACGGCTCTTAGGCCTACAATGGCAGTAAAATATCTTCAGCGGTGTGTGTGTGAAGGCGGAGGGAATGTTCTGCTCCCTGTAAGTACTAATTCTTGTACCCTCAGGGAGTATTGGCAAGTGAGTAGATCTACGCATTTGACAGTTTGTTTTATAAGTGCAAAAGCCATCTCAGGTCAGCGGGTCATGCTCACATGCGTTATGCTGTGTTTGCCAGTCCGTGAATGTCTGTCGAAGTGTGAGTAAAGCACATTCCGTCTGTCCTTTCATGAATCTCAGACCTATGCGTCACACCGAAGTGCGGAGTCTCCCAGGCGTATGTGTGAGACACCTGGATGTTTTTCCACTGCCATCTGCACACATAAATCTACTCATTCCTGTCACTGTCTGAATAAATGTGTCATGACTAAGCGCTCACACCGATCAAAGACAATAGATTTTAAGAACATTCCTAAGTCTAATTCAAAGATCAGGGAAAAAAAGGCCAAACATAAGAGGAAAACCGCAGCCATTAGCTCTTAAGTGAAGGGAAATTGTCGGCACGGCTGGTGGTATGTTAATAAATCTTGATAAAGCTTCGTCTGAGCGAGTTTCAGGAATCGGCTTTTATCAGGCAGCAGTTATTGCTCTAATGACAACTGATCAGACTGTAGGAGGAAGCAGAAGATTCGAAATATGTCTGTCTTGTGCGTGGCTTCTGGGTGGTCTGTCTGAGATTTTTATTGTGGCCCTGTCTCGCAAAGCACTCGTGAGAAAGATCTGCTTACTGCAGGGTCTCAAGGTGAGAAGCGTGTCATGCGGATGTCCCGTGTCTCCAGATTTAGTCGTCTGGTTTATTCCATTCTGTTCTACAGTATGGACAACAACAAGGTGGACATTTTTCAAAACCTCCTAGATAAAAGAACAAAAAGTTCACTGACATGATTCAATTCTAGGACAAAAGCAGCAATGTTGTTACTCCATTTTAGATTTGATATTTACATTCAGTATGGTCTTGGTCTTTTTTGCTGATCATCGTGGGGTTCGCCGCAACGAATGCGATTTGCACACAACGAATGCCTTTCCTGGCGCAACCCTCCCATTTTATCCGGACCAGCATTGCATCCAGTGGCTAGGGTTTGGGCATTGAATGGGAATTGAACCCGGGCCTTCCGCACAGGAGGCGAGAAACTCACCACTTACGGTTTCAGTTATCATTCTTCAGTTTGAGAACTAGTCAAGTCCAAATTTGTGAAAACCCAGATAAAGTCAAAACCAGAAGAACATAAGCAATGAACATACGGCAAATATGCACCTGTCATTACTTTATAGAGAGTTCTGGGAGTCAAACACTGAGCAAGTCATGTTTGTAGATCTTCTGAAATTCGAACATGACAGAGCACCTCTTCCAAAGTGACGAGGTAGACCAGCTTGTATATCACTGTCTGTGTGGTTTGGGATCTTAAGTTTGAGTCCCTGGGGTTGTTGCTTGATGTCATGCTGTGACATTGCTTCTCTATGTCATTTTATGTATTATTTTGTGGTTAGTGCTACCTGTTCGAGGTGAGGGGTGTGCTGCACCACTTGCTGGCGCTATCCAAACCAGTTGTCTAGGGTGGGACAGTCTGTGGAGTTGGCTTTCCATGGGAATAGTGTAGTTGTGGCACTAATTTCCCGTGCATACACTGCAATGGGGTTAGCTGAGTGGCAATGTGATGAAAGGAGCTCTGAGCAAAGTCATCCCAGGGGAGAAACTCCGTCCAGACATCTTGGTTTTCAGCTCAGAAAGTTCTTAGGAGACTAGCGATCTCCTGATGGGCGGACACCACCTGCCTATTAGCTTGTGGGTGATTGCCTGAGGTTAGGCTGACTGTGGCTTCCAGTTTTTCCATGAAATTGGTCCATACCCAAGACATGAACCGATTGCCCATCACCCTTCATGTCTTCACAGATGCCAAAGTATCAGAATATGTGTGTGAACCCGAGCTTAGATGTTTCAAACGCAATGGGAAGGCTGAGAAACTGTAATAAGGTACAGGAAATTAGAGAACCTGTCAAATGGTCAGGTCAGCAAATGCTGATGGAGCGGCCTCGTTAAAACTTGTCTCCACAGACAAGCTCATGACGGAGGCTGACTGGATGGCCTCCCAAGTGACGTTCAGGTCAGAGGCCAACCTGACAGCCTCTAACCACATGTCAAAGCCAGAGGATGAAAAGGCAGACCTGCAAGCCACTCACAAGGTAGTGATTTTGGCCCATTGCAGCGGGAGTTACACCACTTTTGGTCACCTGGCTTGGCAGGAGGGAGCTGATCATGTATAACCTGCCTGGTAGTCCAGAACTCCTGCAAAGCAGGAGCTGACACATCAGAAGGCATGCAATAAAGGGGCGCTTTTGACAGTTTAGCGTCAACAGAGACGCAAGACTATAGTGCCCATAAGCCTCTGCACACCACATGTTCACAGACATCTGAATCACATCTATGCACAAGAAGTATTGGACCTGTGTCTGTTGTCTTATATGTTGTGGTAAGGATATTTTATACTCGTCTAGTTTATGTTTGTGTTCTGTCAACTGTCTGGCTGTACAACTGGATCAGAAGATAAACTATAGTGTAAAGTCTTAAAGACTTTTTATTGTATCGTATATCTATTTTGTACAGTATTATATTAAAAATGGATCATAGTGAACAAATGTTTGACCCTGTCTGTGAAATTTCACCAAATTTGATTTTTGAATTTGAAATAAAAAATAAAAATAAAGTGTTTTTTTTTTTTTTTTGGTTTGTTTTTGTGTGATTCACTGTTTTGTGTAAATCATGTGTAGAATTGATTTATGTAGAAAACAGTGAATCACAAAAAGTGACTTTAACTGGGGTTTCACAGACACAGTCACATTAAGTCTCTGAATCATTGTACATGAAAGTAACACCTTTTCGGCATGGTGGTGTAGTGGTTAGCACTGTCGCCTTGGACACAGCGGCACCTCCAGGGTCCGGGTTCGATTCCCGGCCAGGCTTGATTCCCGTTTGCATGTTCTCCTCGTGCTTGGTGGGTTTCCCCCGGGTACTCCGGTTTCCTCCCACAGTCCAAAGACATGTAGGTTAGATTAATTGGCATTCCCAAATTGCCCACAGTGTGTAAGTGAATGTATGTGTGTTCCCTGCGATGGATTGGCACCCTGTCCAGGGTGTACCCCGCCTAGTGCCCTAAGTCTCCTGGGATAGGCTCCAGGCCCCCTGCAACCCTGAATACAGGATAAAGCGCTATAGACGATGAGTAAGTGAGTGAGTGATCGCACCCTTTCTTCTCCACTTGTGACATACTCTGATGGAGTCAGATTTATGTGGGTCTTGTCTCCAGTAATTTATCTTAGCATTTGTCCCATCCGCTTTTGCTTATGTCTGTTAGCTTGTGTATGAGTGTTTGCTGAATAATTCCAACCGAAATCTTTCTTGCTTTGAACAGAGCTTGAGGAATTCCACAGCTGTAACCCTTCCACCTTAAGCAAACAGATTTTCTTTTTAACAATCACAGCCACTTCAGCAAGTCACATCGCTAATCACCAAACAGAACCTTGCGGGACTAAATATTTGGTTTTGTGGAAGTCAAGCAAAAGGCAGTAATAGGATGCTGTCATAAAGATCAAAGATTGACCTCTTGGTGACTTTTTCTTTGGCTATCGTTTGACACAGTTGGCTGCACCATCACAGCTAACCCTGCCCTGTCGCTCTCTTATTGGCCAGGTGGTTCTGTGAGGGGCGGGAGCTGCACCACTGTCCTGATATCCAGATCTGCCAGGATGGTGACCTGCACACGCTGGTGATTGCAGAGGCTTTTGAGGACGACACGGGCAGGTACACCTGCGTAGCGTCCAACGCTTTGGGAGCAGACAACACCTCTGCCGAGGTCTACATCGAGGGTGGGAATCGTGGTAGACTCACACTCACAAACATTTCATTTTGTAGTTGTTTACTGATGTACTACTCTCTCTCTATTTCTCATTCTTGCTTTTTTTTTACCTGCCATCTTCAGGAGCCTCATCTTCAGACTCAGAGGGGGAAGGATCTGCTTCCAGATCTAAGTCAGGAGCCATGCCACAGTATGTGTTTCAGTATAACCACTTTGACCTTTGACCCCTCCCCTGACATTTGAACCAGGACAATTGCCCCTAAACTAATTCATACTGGTCGTAACAGCTTTGTCATGGCTTTCAACGGCTTTCCGATAAATCAGGGACGCACTCAGCTACGATGTCAGAATTCTGTGCTTACACGTGTGCTGTCCTAATCAATTTAATTCCTTCACCTCTTTCTGAATCACGTTATTTGATGTACAGTAGAATAAACCATCATTCCTTCTTTCATCCCTGCCTACACTCTTTCCTTTTTCCTTCTTCGTAGTAATTATTTGTTGTACAGTTTGTCCCAGGTTTGAAGTGACATCACAAGAGGTGGTAAAGCCTGCACGTTTGAGCCTGCACTCATATTACTCCATGGCTGATTACAGAATCCAGACTTTTCAGAATAATTGTTTTTTTTTTCCCTCCTTAAACCTGTTGTTAAATTATTTCTCCCATTTGCTTCTTACTTTTTTGTCTGCCTTTTTCATGATGTCATTTGTATAATTATGTCTAACTGAGCTACACCCTTTACCCAACCCATAGAAACCACAGAAATAACTCATATTCTCGCTTAATTATCTCTGGAGTGAAAGATCAAAATGGCTTCACTGCAAAAAAAAATAAGACAACTTAGCAAGTGAAATATTCTTGAATCTAGCCAAACCAATCTATACTTTTTAAAAAATAAGTTTACAACAAACCAAATATAAGATGATTGCATTTATTTCTCACTAAATGCTAATAAAATTGCAAGCAAAAGTTTCTTGTTGTATGCCAGATAATTCGACTTCTTTCAAGAAACGACTGACTAAAAACTGATCAAACTGAGGATTTCATGTTCAACGAGGTCATCGTATATATTCAATTTAATTAAAAGATTGGAAAGTACAGTAAGAAGCATGAAAATGATAGAACAAGACATTTTTTGCCTACAATTTTAGTAACATTTGACTAGAAATAAGCTTAGTAATCTTATATTTCGTTTTTTGTAATGGTATTTTAAGAAATTATAGATGGTTAGGCTATATTCAAAACTTATTCAGTTGCTTAGAAGCTAAGATCTTTGAACCACAGTTCATCTGTCCAATTGGCGGCAATTTTGAAAAAGTTCCCCGGCAGTTTTTTTTTTGTTTTGTTTTGTTTTACAATTTTTTACACTCTAAACACAGAGGGGTCCAAAAATGTATACCAATGAAAAATATATGCATAAAATTCTCAGTACTAAATTTATATAAACATCAAATGATGCAAATACTGACATCGTTAGAAGAAACATAATCCTACACATTGCTCCCATAATTCAGTTCGGGATTTAGGATATAGGGTATAGAGAAGGTTATAGATGTCTGTATACATTTTTGGGCTGCTCTGTATGTATTTCTAAAATTTTCTTCCTTTCAGATCTTCAAACTAAATTTCATATATGACGACATGTTTTGTTGAAAACAAACAAACAAACAAAAATCCAAAAACAACTGACTTTAATCTGGTGTTAAAAAAAAGTTCCACCTTAGTTACAGCATCAACCAGTAAACAAAATAGAATAACTGGGATAATTAGATTGTATTTAGAAGAGACACACCCAGGCTTGATTACTACCAGACCTTTTGGATCTAAACATAACTTAAATAAAAGCATAAAAACAATCAGAAATAGACTAAAATGATAATAATAAGTTCTGCAATCAAAACAGGATCTTGATAAAAAAAAAAAAAATTAAATAGTCTGGAAAATTTTACAGCCATTAAAAGCCGTTTCTAAGGCATTGGGACTACAGGCAAACAGAGTAAGAGGGATTATCTCCAACTGGAGAAAACTTAAAACAATGATGAATTTTTCCATCTCTTCCATGGGAGAGTGGCAAGAGGGGAATCCGCCTGCTAACCAAGAGACACTTAAAGCCTCCTATCAGGTTCTCCAAAAAACATTGATGACTCTCTAAAAATTTTTACAGTGATGTTCTGTGCACCTTTATGGAAGACTTGGGTACTGTTACATCTGACAAAAAGCCAGCACGACATTCCACAATCAGAACATCATAGCAAGAGTAAAACCTGGCCATAGTGTGATCTGAAGAACAAGAGCAAGACTACTTCAGAATAGTTTTGGTGGTCTGACTTGAAATTGATTGTGATGAAACAACGCTTATATGTTACCTCAAATGCAACAAATACACCTGTAAAAATTCCATTTCTTTAGCAGTTTTATGTGATGCGTGCACAAACGGACAGAACAAAATCTCCCCAAAACCATCTTGATATGTTCTATTACTCATCTTACGTCCACCCAGATTATTTTCCGCAAATATCTTCACTGTACAGACATGCCAACTTTACCGTTTTATTACACCGTACAGTATGTACGTATAGAGTTAACGTTGCTGACCTGAGCAACTGAACCAACCCCAGATCATAACACTGCCTCCATAGGATTGTACAGTTGTCACTATGCGTGATGGGCGCATTGCGTCATGCACTTCCCTTCTTACGCTGACACACCCATCACTCTGCGATAGGATCGATCCGGACGCATCAGAACACATGACTGATTGAACACAACACTTTTCCATTGCTCCAAAGTCCAATCTTTACGCTTTAAGCAAGGTGAAGCCTTTTTTTTTTATTTTTTTTATGAGTCTCACTAACAGGAGGTTTTCTTATGGCCACACAGCTGTTTAGTCCCAATCCTGTGAGTTCTCATCACATTGTGTGTGTATGAAAGTGCTCTCACTTCCACTATTAAACATAGCACTATCTTTACAGGTTTTTGATATTGTGTTGAAGGGTTCTTAAATCTCCCAATGCAACCCAATAATTTGACCCTACTGAATGGGTGACTTTTTTGGTCACACAGTGTATATTATAAAGTTTATGGGGGGCATCGTTTTTTTTTTTTTACATGGGTGATATATATATATATATATACAGTAGGTGTCGCATAACAATTTTATAAAAATTAATAGCACAGGAACCGAACCGAGGAGCTGAGCCGAATCGGACCTCTCAACCGAATCGAGGTTAATAAGCCATATAGCTGCCTTCTGGATCTACATCCGGCCATTAGGGATTAATAGGCCGAGACCAACCTCAATATTTTAGCTGTCTTGTTCCTTCGAAGGACGTTGCCTTTGATTGAGCGTGAATCCATTTACTTTTGCACTCGGTAAAGCATAAACAAAGGAGATGGAAAGTCTGTGAAGCAAGATCGTTGGTTCAATTTAGCTTGGCTGATTTTGGACTAGAGTGTGCGCAGTGTTCCTGAGTAACGCTGAAATATTTCCTCAGGGCTCAGAAGAAAACAGCGTCCGTGTCCTTAACCATCCGCACGTCTTCACCGAAAAGCCCCGATAAACCGTCCCTCCGCTCCACACTGCTCCAGCCACTGTCACAGAGAGTAAGACACACACACACACACACACACACACACAGACAGAAAAGGACAGAAAAGGAACACATGCATGTGGTTTTAAAATACACAGGTCTGGAAATCTCATTAGGTATGAGAGAAACAGATGTCAGGACATACAGAAATCAGATTTTTTAGTACGAGTAATACATTTATACAATATATCTACTGTATAAAATATCACCTAATTGACAGAATAAATCCCTCTCTCTCTCTCTCTCTCTCTCTCTCTCAGGTTCAGAGTCCTGTCTCTTCCCAGCACACTGCTGATGGACTCCACTCAGGCCCCCCCACCTTCACCAAGGTAATTAGAAGAAAAACAAACAAAACACCCCATCAATCATCTTTCACTCCATCTGCCCTTGACTGAAATGTTGAATTCCTCTAAGCATGAATACACTTCTATAGAGCGGTACTGTATGTGTGAGTGTGTGTTAGACTGATTTCCCATCTTCTCCTGTCTCTCTGTAGTTGCTGCAGGATGCCCAGGCGTGTGAGGGGCAGTTGGTGGTTCTGGAGTGCAGAGTGAAGGGAAGCCTGCCGCTCCGGGTTCAGTGGTTCCGGCAAGGTCATGAGATCCAGGACTCTCCTGATTTCCGCATCCTCCAAAAAAGTAGGAGCGTACCACCGGCACACTGATGGCACTCTGAACGTTCTCTTTGTTTTACTACATGCTGTGCTTAAACACCCACAAAACAGCTGCTGTCCCTCAGTACTATTGGATGCCATGAAGAACGTACAGTATGGTGTAGTTTGATTGAACTGATATGTACGGTATTCTGTGGAACTACAAGCTCAATAGGAACGATTAAGAAGTTACACACACAAACACAGCAGTTCTGGGAAAAATCTGCCAAATTAACCATAACTACCTCTTAAAACTTTGGAGAAAGTGCGACCTGACGTAAGCGAAAACAGGAAACTGACAAAGCTACTACTAACACATTTATGTCTCTCCTGTCTCTCTTCTCTCTTTCTCCTCCTTCTCTCCCAGAACCCCGATCTGCAGCAGAGCCCGGTGAGTGTGGCTCCTGCCCAGACATGCAAAACAACACAAACACATGGCACACACACATTTATCAACTCGCTCACAAACACTGGTTTAATCTCCGTGTTAGCGCACCGGTGCTCATGATGTCATCGCTGCTGAACCAACTTTTGAATCAGAACATAGGTGGAAACAATGACAAGGGAAAACCAACACAAACATGCACTTCCTGTGGAGTCAAAAAGGTGTCCAGGGTGTGATACATGCTCTGTGCGTCACGCCTTTCAGCTCATGTGTGTTTGCCGGTGTAAGTGTGCAGGTTCTGTTTAAACAGGATTGAGCTCTTCTTTTCAGGTGAATCACATGTAGTCCTGACAAATTTATACAGCATGTCTGTGTTGCCACGCCTGTCTGAATTGCCTGTCACATGCACCTGGAACACATCTGGATCACCTCGCCAGCTGTTTATCATGTCACCTGATTAGCTCTGGACTCCTGTCACAGCCTTCGTCACAGCAGTGTTAAATTCACCACCCATGTGTTTGATGATGAAATCATGCTGTGTTTGATTAAGAAATTATATATCTCAAGAAATATAGTTTTCTAAGAAAGATATTTGTGAAACCTCATTTCACAATAAACACAAATTAACCTTGAATCTTGGATCTGAGTTATAAAGTTGGAATGGAACACACCCGTGTTTGTCATTGAAGCTAAATGAAGATTAGTGATCCAGATTTGTACTACATCACGCTTAAACTGTAAATACAATTTGTATACAGAATTGTGCAAAAGTTTTGAGCCCCTCTCATTTCTTCATATTTTGCTTCCAGAGCGCTAAACTTTCTTGCACTTTAATGTAGTCTTGATGAATAGGCTCTTCGGGCGAGACGCAGATGCAGATGATGACAGATGATCAGGCTAGTGATTAGTATCCTGGCGATGCCGAATGCAGTATTCGCAGCCATGGTCAAGTAATGAAGCTGTAATCAAAGTGTAATTGCTGACTCCTGTGTTTGAACCAACAGAAGAGATCTGCACTCTGGTGATAGCCGAAGTTTTCCCTGAAGATGGAGGCCTGTTCTCCTGCAGTGCTACCAACCAGTACGGCTCCATCAGCTCCAGTGCCCAGCTCACCATCTTGCCAGGTGGGTTTTAGCCTCAATCTTAATGATCACATGTTAAGCTCACTTTGTTTTTTTTTATTCCCCCCCGAAGAATCAGATCACGAACATCAAGATGGAGGAGTTACACTTTATAGGACAAATGTGACTTGATTATACACTCCATGTCTGCGTCCATGTCTCCAAGTGATTTATGTGCAACTCTTCAGCAGCCAGTATTTAACATGATTTATAATGAAAGAAGCAAAAATAGATTTAATAAAATCAAATAAAATCAACAAAAGGACACACTTTTTTTTTCCTCTGGGAAAAAAAAAAAAAGGTTTTTAATGTTCTCTTGAAACTTCACATAATTTTATAATATTTTAGGTATTTGTAGGGGGAAAGAAAACATTTTATCATTATTTTTAAAAAATCCTCTTCTTTTTTTTCTAAAAGATCCATTTTTCTCAACTCTGAATCTTTTTAATAGAAAAAGGGCGATTTGCATAAGTCCCGAGTCGTGCTTGCCATGCTTTAGTTTGCAATCCTCTCTCTGTGTGTGTGTGTGTGTGTGTGTGTTGAGAGTGCTCTGAGCGAACACGAGTACCTGTGCAGGGGAAGCTGATCCAGGCACAACTCACACGTCAAGGAAGGAGTGTTTATTTCGGATGCTGGATCAGCACAACTATTTATAAGGCAATCAGAGTAGGGGTCTGACCCAAATAAACAAGGATTCAATTGGGTCATAAAGAGAACAACAAACAGTTCATGTACATTTATCTAGTTTTGATTTGGCCCCAGGAAACCTGTATAAAGTCTCCCTGTGTCATAAACTGTTTTTTTTTTTTAATTGTTATTATTTGTTCCGTTTACATTGGAACATTTTATTTGTATTTTGTTATGTGTCAATTAATCAATATATTCTTAATCTATTTAAACCTATTTAAATAGAACTAAGTACGTTTACAAAGTTCATTTGTAAAAGCTACACAAGGTCACAATATTATCTGTGTATTTATTCTTACACATTCTATCAGTCTGCCTAATAACGATTATTTGAGTTACTATACACTTCTGTTCGGCTCATACTGGTCTAGACATTCTTCTCTGCTTTTTCAATGTTTAGACACTGTTGTGGAGCAGTTTCTAAAAACAACCACGCCATGGTCAAAATTCAAATTCGTCACATTATGATGTTTAAAGAAAATGTTAACTGAAGCTCTGGACCTATGAGTGCATGATTTCATGAAGTGTGCTCCTGCCACTTGATGAGCTGATTGGATAATTACATGACTGGCTGGAAGGTGTATTTATCTACAGCGGTGGCCAAAAGGATTAAGACAACATGTGCCATGTATTATAGTTCTCCCTGTGCACACAACAGGTGATGTAACTAATTAGTTCTCGCCTGTCTGCCTGAAGAGTTGTGCTAATTAGAATCAGCTGGTTTAGTTAATGGATGGAACATATACAGTACGGACCAAAAGTTTGGACACCCCTTCTCTTTCAAAGAGGCTGAATTTGTATTATGGCAAGAAAAAAGCAGCTAAGTGAAGAAAAAAACGAGCGGCCGTCATTACTTTAAGAAATGAAGGTCAGTCAGTCCGAAAAAATTGGGAAAACTTTGAAAGTGTCCCCGAGTGCAGTCACAAAAACCATCAAGCGCTACAAAGAAACTGGCTGACATGCGGACCGCCCCAGGAAAGGAAGACCGAGAGTCACCTCTGCTGCGGAGGAGAAGTTCATCCGAGTCACCAGCCTCAGAAATCGGCGGTTAACAGCAGCTCAGATCAGAGAGCAGGTCAATGCCACACAGAGTTCTAGCAGCAGACACATCTCTAGAACAACTGTTAAGAGGAGACTGTGTGAATCAGGCCTTCATGTAGAAGATCTGCTAGGAAACCACTGCTAAGGACAGGCAACAAGCAGAAGAGACGCGTTTGGGCTAAAGAACATAATAAAGAACACTCTTTGAATGAGAAGGGGTGTCCAAACTTTTGGTCTGTACTGTATGTGGCAGGATCCTTTCATTTCTGAAGCCAGCGTGTCCACCTCTGCACAAAAATGGCTAAAACCAGGGAGATCTTGTGTGGCAAATTTCAGCACATCTTCTTCAGGAAGCAGTTAAGCAGCCATGGACTGAGCGCGTACCAGAGTACTGCAGATGTCTCAGTACTAAATATTTATTGTTGTACAGCAACTTTATTGCATAAAATAATTATTATCTTGATTGTCATTATTTAATACATTTGAGAATGTCATTAAAACGTTAAACAAAACAAAAATCACTTTTGTCTCAATATTTTTGGTCACCACTGTATGTGAGTAACTGTGGCTATCCCTTTCTGCGCTCTGCGGTATCTATGTTTATTACATATTTTTCGATTCTTTCATAATTTGAGACTAGAATTTATAGTTTCTATGCTACCGTTGACTAACATGTTGAATATACAGTAACATTCGAAATGACAAAGGCTTACAATAGTATCTAAAGTTTGATTGATGTACGCTTATTCTTTGACTGGCATACCAGGGCATGTGGTACATTGTATCTAGTGCACAAACAGGATCTTTATTTATACTTGTGTAAGGATGATAAACAAAGTGTCATGTGTTTATAAAGTGTTTATTCTCCATCCATAATTTAGTGTCTGAAGACTCCCCCAGAAATGGCATCCCCAGAGACGACAGCGTCTTCGAGGACAATCGATCGTTCCCACCCCCACCCCCACCCACTGAAATCAGCCTCCTAGAGGTTCCACCCAAAACACCGCCCAGTGCCGAGGCCTTCCAAATAAATGAGCTAGACATTTGGCCCAGTGTCCAGGCTGCCACACATGTTGAGCCCCATTCGAACGGGGCATTTTCCAGCAGTAACATCCCCAGCCCCCAATCAGCAGCGAGTATGAAGGAGACTCCATCACTTGCTGGAGAAGCTGCATCTCCTCCATCACCATCTCCATCTCCATCTAAAGAGGGGCCTCCTGTTCCCATCAAACCCAAACCTAGACTGTGAGTAACGCATCGTTTTCCTGCACGCCATTAGCATGTTAAGCCTGGCTGATTTTTGCACAAAATGTGAGTGGCATCAATTATAAAAGACAGTAAGCGTTAAATATAATTTGTCTGCCCAGTGTTGTTTTGGATTTTAGGTTAGAGTAAGAGTGCCAGGACAAAGGTCAGGGGCAGTGGTACTGTAGGTCGTGAATGGGGGGACCATTATGCTTCTGTCAGACCAGTTTGAATACTGCAGGGTCAATCTTTCTTAATGTACTTTAATTATCTGCTTTTTACTTAACACATTCAACAAAACAGTGTTCATTAACACCTAATTTCATTAGGTTAAAATCTTAAATTAATTGAAATAATATGACTTTATAGTCCCTAATTAATGTTGCTATGCTCCAGTTTCTTTATTTGTACATAGGATCTGTACATCTAGGTATAAACAAAGAAATGTTTCCATCTATCCATCCAAGCATATATAATGTGTGTGTGTACTGTATGTATAAAATTCTTATATGTAATTCTTATATGTAATATTTTATTCTTATATATAAGAATTTTATACATTGTAGGTTAGAAAAATCTCAAATAAATACCTTTTTATGATAATAATAATAATAATAATAATAATAATAATAATTCTCAATATACACACTATTTCTTGCTCCATAGAGAATGCTATATATTTTATGTGGATAAATAACTTAATATTAATATTTTGGAAAAAGTCAGAATTCATATTACATGCAAATATAAGTTTAAAAATATAAAGGATTGAGATGTTTTTAAATTGAGAGATGTTTTTAGAATGTTTTAAATAATTTCTGCATGAAATAGTTAAAATAGTCTTGTATGTCATTGTACTGTATGTAGTATCAACAGGATATATTGCAAAAAAAAAAAGTCTAGCTAGATTTTTTGTAAACTAGAGGCTGCGTGCGGCTCTGCCCCCCTGCAGATCCTATCGTCTGCGTTCTACCATCACCTGCGAATGGAGTATGCGTTCAACTTGCTGCCGCTCCCCACACTGTGTTTCACACAATGTTTTGGCAGCCTTTAACTCAAATGTGCCCAGCAAATTTGTTGCTGAGTGGTTGTGATTTTTCCCTTAAAAAAATTGATGATGCTGCCAGTGACACAATCACAGTATGACATAAAAGTTGCTGCTGATGCTCCCTACCTGTACAAACTCCATCCACCAGTGACCAGTGCATACGCCGGCAGCACCACAATACTATACTATGCATCCATCCATCCTTCCATCTACATCTAAGAACTTCTGTAGTCCCAACAGGGGAATGGGGAGGCCAATGATAACAAAATGGTATTTATTCCCATTTTAACAACCGGTAGGACATTTACACATGCATTCACACGCCACTGGCAATTTAGGAATGCCGGTCAGCCTAATCTGTATGTCTTTGGACTGTGGGAGAAGTCAAGAGTACCGGGAAAAAAGAGAACATGCAAACTCCACACACACACAGACCTTGATACGGGAATCAAACCCAGACCCTGGACGTGTAAGGGTCAACAAGGGTCAAACCACTAAGCCACTGTGCCGCCATAGAGAGATGCAACTGTATTTAAACCTCAGCAGCAAGAAGCAGAAGATACGGTACATACAGTATTAATAAAATAACTCGGGCATCAGATGTGTGGATCTGGTCGAGGTAATGCCAGCCTCATGAGATGAGTCTTAAATACGTTTTGATCATCATGATGATCCAGTTCTTGCGTATGATGATTATTAATGATTATGAAAACTCATGTGACATCATTGGCATGAATTGTCTCGAGACATTTCTGTTTTGAAGAAGGTCCTCGAACGTTTTATAATTTTCTTTTGGCAAGAAGTCGTTGCTCCAGTGCCCTCTAAAGGGTTGTATTTGTATTAGTTGTATTATTTGTTGCAGAATTCAAAGCAAAAGGAGTTCCTAGTCTCTTCCTAACGCTGTGATAATTGTTAATAAGTGTTGCTGCATTGTTCTTCTGCAGCTCCGGATTGGCACTTCCAATAAACATCACTTTCCCCCTGTTTCTCTCCCATATTTTAAGTGATATACAAACCTCAGGTGTCTTCTTCATCATTTACTGACATACAAAATGACAGGTGTCAAAGAAAGCACTTAGAGCAGACAATGAAGCACAGAGTTAGAAGCTGAAGTTGATTCCTCACTGATATCGGTTGCTTTTTGCTGGACTGTGTCGAGTATCGTGACAGTCCGCGTGTGTGTGTGTGTGTTTGTGAGTGAGCCACAGAGAGCGCGTACTCAATGGGCTTTTCCTGTGTTATCGATGCAGATGGTCTTCTCTTGACCTTTCTGTTTCATATCATTTCAAGGTCAGGAGAAGTTGGCAGGAAATATGGAAGAATGTAAAGTAAATGTGTGTATACTGTATGGGTGTGTGTGGTCATGTTCACACCATGTACATACTAAGTATTTTATATATTAGATAGTAATTACTTAAGTAATGGATTTATTCAGGTTTAGAGAAGTACAGACCCCTTACGGAGGGTGTTCTAGTCAAACTGGGACTTTTGATTGCGCAGAATAACAGACCATATTTATGAGAGGTAATTTTCTTTTTCTCTATATAATCCCCTGCTACACTACTAATGCACTTATCCCAGGACTGGCAATAACTCTCAGCCAAGTTCCTGTAATGTGCAAGTGGCGTTGGTGGGCGGTATGAGGTTGTCCTGCAAAAATAGAACACCTTCGGTGATCAACCCATCCACCAAGCATACTATTATGTAAATATACTGTACAATGTAGTAATGTCATTTGATAACTTTATAGACCATGTTAGGAAGCGAAATATCCCTGAATAATTTGCCAGAAAATGTTCTAACAACTGTAAATAGTTTTCTTGAATCGAAGTATTCCCAGCACGCTCACAATTCGCACCGGCTAGTGCACCATGGTGGCATGAGGTTCGAGGTGCAGCTCCAAATTTTGCTGATGTGCAGTAGCATGAATTTTTGTCTGGCCTGCAGATGAGAGTATGAAGGACCGTTTCATGCACATGAGCTTTATCGCTTCTGCTTCTGTTACTTCCCATCCTCTCATTCTCTCCCTCGATTCTGTGCTTGCAGACGGAAAGATGTAGACGATGACGACTCAAAAGAAAGGTAGTATGAACGGGCATTTGGATCAGCCTGGATGCGTGTTCGTATATGTGTGTATGTGTGTATGTGTGTACATGGACATGTGTGATGGGCATGTGTTGGGTGGTGAGAAAGACTCCTTGTTTTTTATCAGGGCACTGAGCCAGCTCACTCCGATGGCTCACTGGTTGGCAAACTTGTGTCTTTGCTTGAGCTTCTTCCGCAAATGGCAAAATTTATAAAGCTGCTTCCTCGGCAGATTTTCCACAATAACATTACAGTGAGGCTGCCAGACGCGACGGGATCTCCCACCAGGAGCCTAACCCCTTTGTAACCACCCTACCTAGCCTACCTCATCTTTCTGCCCTGCAATTTTGCTGTAAAAACAGAAATCCTATAATGACATAATTACCATGGGGTCGTTGCTGCATGTCATGTGATGGCTTATCAGCCCTGTTCTGTATGGCCTCAGATCTCCATTCCCCCTGCCAACAACATTCACATTAGTATTTTGACCCTTGGCCTATCGATTCAGAGTTTCCATGTTCTGGCTAATGTCTCCCTGGAGACTACCCCAGTCTAATCTTGTTGCCATGTTAGCTAATCACTATTTAACATTTATTTGCTGCTAATTGTTGCCTTGTAAAGCTACCAAGTTTCATTCGAATGTTAATTGACTTTGCTATTAAGTCATTACATGAACTGTATAATAGTATGGAAGACGAACGGAAAGAATGAGTCTGTCGTTTGGTTGCTGGTCTCTCAATAAACCCTGAACGACCTTCCTCTGGAGCGTCTTCTGGTTCAGTGGTGAGCCCGAGCCGTTTGCTGTAACAATGACGAGTCTTTCAGTCCATCCAGCTGGCCGATAAACCGACCACAGTGGCTGTAATACACAATAACTTGTTACACTGCCAACTTCCTCTGGCCTCATTTGACCCCTCTGGTTTGTAGCTTGAATGGACATGTGCTGTCCATTTGTTATGGCTGTGACAAAAGATTGATGTTCATATATATTAACAATAAAGGGATTGCTATTGTAATAAAAAAACAACAGAAAAAAAAAAAACAAACTAAAATCTATATGAAATGTAGTGGTTTTCACCCACAAGGCGTTTCAAGATTCATGTCCTATAGTCAGCTGTGTTGATGCCTGATTCCTGTATCTGCTGGAAACATTTCTATGAGGGGAGTTCGAGTCAAACTGGGACTTGTGGTGAAATTTCTGTTGGACGACGGCGTAAAATCGTCGTCAATTACTGAAGACTCACAGTACAGTGATGAGACTCATAGCCGCAGTAAAACATTCAAATGGTGCAACAGCTTTAAAGAAGGCCGAATGACTGTGAACGGCAATCCCGGCTCTTAGCCCACAGCAGCCGTTTCCGTGAACATTCAGCGAGTGGGACACCTGATGCTTGGAAATCAAATGGATAAGCTGTCGCCAGGTTGCAGAAGAGCCACATCTGTCTGTGTGAACTGTACACACAATCATTCACCAACACCACTTGCACATTGCAGGAACTCGGCTAGGAGTTATTGCCAATGCAATTGAAACACTGGCCTCCCAGGAGCTCCTTTAATGACCCAAAGGTGTGGAAATGGCTCCCAGCCGAGTTCCTGTAATGTGCGAGTGGTGTCGTCGTAAAACATGCCATGCATTGTCTTTCAAAAACAGAATTGATTTGCTCACCAAAGGAAAATCAGAGGAGTTCCTGAGAGGCCTGTGTTTCAGATCTGAACCTTGATGGTATCCAGGCACTAGTGAAATGCTGCGATAAGTACATTAGTTTAGCAAGAGATTAAGGGAGTTTTTCCTCTCATAAGTGCGTTCTGTTCTTCTGCACGATTAAACAGTTCGACTTCGAACACCCCAGTATAATCTGACAAAGAGCCAATAAGTAATAACTACCACCCAGCTTCCTTTAGCACAGGAAAAAAGGCAGGAAGAGAGGACAGAATGAACATAGAGCAAGTGAATAAATGAGAGTGTTGTTGAGTGTGCAGGGAGTTAACTTCTTACACGGTATTAATGCTTTCTAAAATCATTGTGTAAGAGAGGAACTCGTGAGGAAACACTGAACTGATAAGTAGCATAAATACCTCCCAATTTTCCTTTTATTATTGTGGAAAGTATATAATCGTGTTTGCATTTGCGTGTGTGTGTGTGTGTGTTGATTTATGAGCTGAATGAACTGAGAACATTGCGGGATTTTACTGGAACATGCCCCACCGAGTGTGAAACCCATATCATACAGCACCGATAACACCTGGAGCTTGTAAAATGTGTGTGTGTGTGTGTGTGTGTGTGTATCGAGTGAAGGGGGGGCAGACGGAGTGGGGGTGGGGGTGGGGGTGTGTGTGTCCATTTGCAGATGTGTGACTTGAGGCTATAAATGCTCTTTCATTTGTTAAGCTGTGTGCGTGAGTGTGCATGTGTCTGATGAATGAAGTGTAAGCTGGGTCTGGTGTCTGATATCTGGCGTTCTCTACTTGATGAATGCGTTAGCTCTCCTAGTCAGACATTTCACAGGAACTCTTTGAATTAGACTCTGATTATAACATATCGGTCGAGTGTGTGTGAGTCCAAGCGCCTGTGTGTGTGTGTGTGTGTGTGTGTGTGCGTGTGTGGAGCTCACAGTTCTGAAGCTTAAGTCTTGTCATGTACATTTAGCCACTCCGTTAACACTGCTAATGGAATTTCGGCAGGCGGAAAGCCTCAAAAAGAAAGACGAGGAGAATAATTATAGCTCCACCGTGATAGAAATTCATCGACATAAAACAGTCATTATATTCACGGAGCACTGTATAATTAGGTGTTAATGGATTTTTAGAGCAGTTCGTTCATCTGAAATGCACTGTATGTGGATCTGTAATAACCACATGGCCTTAAAGGTAGCTTTGAGGAACATTTGGCGCAGTGTTTCCTGCTAGTTTCGGTTAGCTAGCGTTGCCTAGGACGTGAACAAAACTGCTTAGCTTTGCATATTTTCCCGAAAGCCTACAATAAGCATACAAGGCATTAAGAGAGATATTAGTTTGGATTCATAGACAGAATTTCTGAGGAAGACGGCAGAGGATACTAATCCGTCCATCCATCCATACATCCATCTATCCATCTACAGTAGGAACCTCTGTAGTCCTACTAGGGACTGTAGAGGCCAATGTTGACCACTGTATTTTTTTCTCGTTTTACAACTTTGGTAGGACCTCCGGTCAACATTTTCTATAACATTACATATCGTTAAGTAGATTTTGGATAGGTATTGAGATAAAATGGTAGCTGAGATACCGTGCTCAAGTCCTGACTGCACAATACTGCGGCATGAGACATGCTGGTTCCTGTGACGGCGAAGACAGACTACAAGCATGCACAGCCTCAGAAGGTCAGAGGTCAGTACACACCATGCCTGCAGGGCACCTATGGCGGGAGATGAAATCATGACCAGGCAAGAAGGTCATACTGAAACTTAAAATGAGTCTTATTACTGACTGGTTCATGAGCAGATCCTAAGTGACGGATAGATGAGAGATGATTGGAGTCTTTTGACAGGAAAAAATGTCTACTACAGTAGTAGTTCCTCTAGCCTTAGAGCAGTTATATCTCGACGACCTCTTACGGCACAGCCGAGAAGCCACACGTCCACAGATCCACTCTAGTTTTGAATTCTCCTTAAAGAACCAGACATTACGTGTGGACATGCTTGGCAGCCGCAGCAGGACTTGCTGGCTGCATTGCTCTCATTCCGCTCAGATTAAAAGAGCGCAGTCTCGGCGAAAGCCTTCCCACCGCTGTGAGGCTGTTGCTACAGAGACCGAAGACAACTGCAGCAAACTGTGGTTCGCGTGCTCTCAAACTGTCTGGCGTCTCAAAATGTCTTTCCTGATTTCCCACTCCCTCCATCTCCAGCTCAATCGCTTTTGCACAGACGTCTGTCTGGCGTGCTGCAGTGTGCTGCTGCTAGTTTAGACACTGAAACTCTGAGTGTCCTGGCTTTTGTGGTTATGCCAAGCCTTATTTTTCTTTTAACTAATAAAAGCTACAGCTTACACCGTGTTCTTTGTCAAGGTCGTATATTGGTCACGTTTCTATAATAAGAAGATTGAGCATCAGTGTGTGTCCTCGGTCAGACACGTGGCAGAGATGCGGTCAGGCTTAAGATGCGTTGAGCTGCTCCAAGTTGCTTTAAGTGCCAGCGTTTATGATTAAGGGCTTAGTTTCCAGGCACGACATTTATACAAAGTTTATTTAGATGGCACAGTGAAGTTTGTAATTATATAACTGTACACTGATAAATCAGACATTAAGGTTCTGCGCTTGTGAACAGAAGGTTATTGGGAATCTCCTTAAATCCCAACGTTCACAGCTAAAGGTTAAAGGGGAGGTGTAAAGGTTAACAAGTCCTTTCCTGTAAGAGACATGAAGCCACCCAAACACATGTTGTACAACACAGTCAGAGGACAGCGGTATCCAGCTTCTACTGCAAACACAAGCTCAAAGATGCCTACGATGGGTGCCGGTGTCACTGTGCTTGACAGAGGAGGGATGGTACACTTACAGTATTTGGCAGAGTGACTCACATTTTCATCTTATTATATTTCTGAACGTTTGAGGGTTAAGGGCCTTGCTCAAGAGCCCAACAGTGGCAATTTGGTGGTGCTGGGGTTTGAACCTGGGAACTTCCAAGCTGTAGTCTTACACCTTAACCACTGAGCTACGTCTGCCTGCACATCATTGCTCCAACCCAGAATGCACGGCAAAATTTAATCTCTCCTTGGCTCACGGCTACAGTCATGTCAGGATTGTTTCTCGTTTTCCGCTTTGTTTTGTGAAAGCGCAATCAGACACATTTACTGTACGGCACAAAATGTCGCTTGATCGTATCTCATGTCAGTTTAATACTGATCCAATGTTTCTGATTACAGATCCAGATTAATCATGTAGAATTTGTTCAATTCAAACTGAAAGGATTTTTTTTTTTTTTTTTTTAATGAACGAATGATATCAGCTCAGTGTTTGATACACATGCTTTCCAACATCAACATCAGGCTGCTTTTGGGAAAAAAAAAAAAAAAAACAATCTTACTCTAAATAGCGTTCCATGTGAATCATTTCTGTCTGAGTTTTAGCATTCAAGAAAAACCAAGAATGAAGCGTCACTTCTGGTCAGCTTACAGAAAAATGTGCAAGCATTTACCATTAAATCAGTGTTACCATTAATAGCAGCAGGAAAGCTCTCGTGCTTATGGTTGATGTAAAGCTCGAGCGCTCCGGTCAGGCGCAGACACATACTTCTCCCGTGACTCAGCGGCGTTCACCTCAGCAGCAGGGTTCGCTTTATGAGGTGTAGCTTGTAAAGCGGTTAATGGTGTATTAACAATCACTTTCTTGTAGAGGCGTTGCGTGTGGTTATAGACGAGGAATCGGTTGAGGAAAGAATAAATGTGTTACACAGGAAACTATGTGCACAACAGTGTTGTACGCGGGCATGCACACAATAAAATCATGAGTTTTTTACAAGACTACTTGTGGACTTTGTGATGGTTTTATAGTTATGATATACTTAAATCACTAGTGTGTTCACACCTCTATAACTCACTCACTCATTGTCTATAATGCTGCATCCTGTATACAGGATCGCGGAGGGCCTGGAGCCAGTCCCAGGAGACTTGGGGCATGAGGCAGGGTAAACCCTCCATGGGGTGCCAATACATTGCAGGGCACACACACATAGACACACACACACACACACACACACTCATTCACACACTACAGGCAATTTGGGAACACCAATTCTGCATGTTTTTGGACTGTGGGAGAAAACCAGACCTGAGACGGGAAGCGAACCTGGACCCTGGAGATCAGAGACAGTGCTAACACCTCTAGAACGCTTTTTTTTTTTTTTTTTGTGAACATTCACCACCATGTGCAAGCGACAACTCTTATAATTGATTATTAGAGGTTTAATTAAAGTTTATGTAAGCAAGAAATGTTCGACTGTATTCAGGATCACCGCACATTTAAGAATGAACAGAAAAAAAAAAGTCTAACAAATGAATTCATTTTACAGTTCAAAGACAGGATCTAATATGACACACGTGCAAACTGTACCTATGAATTTAGGTCAGAATGTTATGATTTTTCGTTTCTAGGCTTGGAGAAATTTTGGATAACGTTCTGAAAACATTTTTTTGATAACATTCCAGAAATGTTTTGGATATCACCCAAATGAGTCTGGTTCCTCTCAAGGTTCCTTCCAACTGCCATCTCAGGGAGTTTTGCTTTGCCGCCATCGTCCTCAGCCTGCTCGTCAGGGATTGATTCATGCATATTTTCCGCATACATTTCAGACTCATTTTCATAATTTTCTTTTGATACTGTAAAGCTGCTTTGTGACAAGCGCCATTGTTGAAAGCTCTATATACGAGAAATAAAACTGAATTGAATATCATTCCGGCAACACATTTGATAATGTTCTGGGAATGTTTTGGATTTCCAGAACCCAGAATGCTTTTCAAGTTTGATTCCCCTAATGTTATTCAGCATGTGCTCTAAGAATGTTTGTCAATTTTGATTTCCATAATTAGAGAACGGTGGGTTTCCTCAGGGCTACTCTGGGTTTCTCCCACATTCCAAAAACATACAGGGTCAGCGAATAGGCGTTTCCATTTAGTCCATAGTGAGTGTGTGCTTGTGTGCCCTGCGATGAATTGGCACCCTGTCCAGGTCGTACCCCGAATCCCGTATCCCATGACCCTGACAGGATGAGCGATAGTAAGAATGGGAGAGATTTCCATAATATTCATTTTGGTAAGCTAATGTTTTAAGATTGTTAAAAGAATGTTAATTATATAACAATGCAATAGACTGCGCTCTGACCCCAGTTACGCTGGGATATGCGAAGAAACAAACAATTTCACTGTGCTGTAATATGTGTGACAAAATAAAGGCTTAACTTCAAAAAGAACCTCCTGAGAACCTAATGAGAAATGTAGTGGATGTTCTGGGAATGTTACCTGTTAGCTGAGGTAGGCTAAAGACGGAATAACAACACCTAGCGCAGGAGAAAGGTTTCCCAGAACATTCATTTAGAGGTTGTATTCCTAACCGTCTAACAGGACGAACCCCCTCTATCCCAGATATTAGCGATCTTCAACTTGGGATTTCTAGTTCTTTAGAATTTTGGAAATAAACATGGCTGCTTACGGCACCAATAATTAACAAAGGAAGCATTTTTTATATATATATATATATATAAAACAACCATTTATGACCGGAAGCTAGTGTAGACATCAGGGAGGAGATAAAAAATAATAATTACAGAATAAATACAATGGAATACATTATCTACATGGTATATTATAGTTTCTCCTATGGCAATCTCCAGTGGTTACACTGCAACATTCGATTTTAGGGTAGCGTTTGCAAATGTTCATTCCTAGTCATTAGCGGTCAATCCCCTCTTGCTGTTTTCAGTGCACTCTTATGTAATGCATTTTAACTGAGCTGCGTAATAGACTAATGTACATATGATATGGGAATACAGGTAGAGTGAAGTGCTAACTCTGTAGCCTACTTATAGATAACGTTGTGTACATAATGTGTGACATGGGCAGGGTTCTGGAACAAATGGAGTGAACGCATGGGTGTTTCATTCATTATTTATACATATCTCAGGTTGTGATGGGATTTATGTCAACGTGTCGTGAACTATTTAGGAAATTAAATCATAAGTCTAATGGGCAGCATGGTGGCTGAGTGGGTAGCACTGTTGCCCCTCCAGGGTCGGGGTTTGATTCCTGCCTCGCGGTCTGTGTGCGTATAGTTTGCATGTTTTCCCCGTGCTTTTTAGGTTTCCTCTGGGTTACTGCGGTTTCCTCCCACAGTCCAACGACATGCGGATTAGGCTAATTGGCGTCCCCAAATTGCCCATAATTTGTGAATGAGTGTGTAAGCGCATGTGCCCTGCGATGTATTGGCACCTCGTCAAGGTTGTACCCTGCCTCATGCCCTAAGACACAGGCGCTACAGGCGCTACAGGCGCTACAGGCGCTACAGGCGCTACAGGCGCTACAGGCGCTACAGGCGCTACAGGCGCTACAGGGTCTGTGTCTTAGGGCATGAGGCAGGGTACAACCTTGACGAGGTGCCAATACATCGCAGGGCACATGCGCTTACACACTCATTAACAGGATAAAGCGGTATAGATATAAGTGAGTGTGTGTGCAAACGTTATGTCCAAAGGTATGTGGACACCTGACCAATCATGCCTTGTTTTTTTCCAGATTTATTCTGCTTTTACTGTTATTATAAGTTCCACTCTTCTTGAAAGGCTTTCCACTAGATTTTGGCGAGTAGCTGCAGGAATTTGTGTTTATCCTCACATTCTGCAAGTGAGGTCGGGTACTGATGTTGGGATAATGAGGAGACAAGTTGAACTTCCAAAGAAGTTGAGTGGTGTTGAGTTCAATTAGCTTCTGCAAAGTTCTTTCAGTCCCACCTTAACGCAGCATGTCTTCATAGAGATGGCTTTGTGTACAGAAGCATCGTCATGCCAGGACAGGTTTGGGCATCAAAGTTCCAGTGACGTAAAACTGTAATTCTAGAGAGTCTACAGAGTCTTACATTTTATGCCATTCCAACTTTGTGGTAATAGTTTGAGAAGAGGCACATACGGGTATGAAAATCAGGTGTCCATATATTTTAGGACATATAGAGGTTATATTGTAAACTGGGCAAAGAGACTGAAAAGAGCTCAGTTTGCTTGTTTGTAGTTTAAGGGCTGACTGGGAGAGATTGGGCATAGGAAGGAAAGCCTGAGAAGGAGAAAGAGATTGAGGAGCTCTAACACAACAGAAACAAATAGAAACAGAGATTGTACATTATGTTGGGGGAGGGGAGGGGGGCATAAGAAATTTGAGAGATATGAGATGTTTTAAACACGACAGGGCATGGCAGGACACTTGGATCCTGACAGGATGGAAATACAAAGACTTTCCTGATCCTCTGCTCGATAATCTAAAAGCCTCCGGTCCACTGAGAGCCACACGGTATGTGGGACTGAGGTCACTCGTACACACACGCACACATACAAAGAGCCACTGCATTGTTTCCGGGTGAAGTCAATCAGCAGCTTAGTGAAAGCACTGGGCAGGTGTTTCAGTAAAGTGTGTGTCATGAGGTCGTGCACACAAACCTCTTAAAAACAAGTCTCAGATCTTTGATGTAATTGATAAGACAGATATTTCTGTAGAATGGTTGGTGGTGGTTCAATCCGAAGAGATAACAAATAGGATGTTATCATGTGATAAAATCAGTGGACTACGTTTGGATTATTCTTGGCTAGATTTCTCATGTTCTTCAAAATGTTTTAAATCAACATTAAGATACAGTAAATAATGTGTAACATAATAATTAATAGTTTTTAATAGTAAAGGTTTTTGTACACTGATTGATGGAGTCTGACTGCGATGACGCAGCAGTGAAAGTTCAACCTCTGGGTCAGCCATTAAGAGGTGACACACACACACACACACACACACACTAATTACTGGAATCTAATGAAACATGTAAGGGTCAGATGCATACAGGCTGTAGAATGACAGATATATTGTAGTACAGAAGGTTATGATAAGTCATAGACATATTTTCAGACTTTAAGCCTTATTCGCACTTACTCAATGATGTGATGAATTCAAATGTGATGAATTCAAATACTTATGACGTGACGAAATACAAACTTAAAATAGTAAAACTTGTATATGTACAGTGCAACTCATAAAATGTTAATATCATAAAAAAAGTAAAACTCATATATATTTTAGTTTCACTACATGTAAAGTACAAAATGTCCAGCATTTATGTTTTGTTTTCTCATGAAAAAAGAATCAAGTATCTTAAAATATTATAATACCTCTTAAGACTTGCTTTCCTAAGCACTGACTCCAGACTCACTCCACTCCTTGTAAAGCTCTTCCAAGGTCTTGAATCAGTCTTCTTATGGCTTCAGTCCTCCCTGTTGCTTGTGTACCTTTATTTATCACTTCATAAATATGCTTCAATATAGTGCCTTCTGTGGCGTGTTCTCCTCGTGGAGGGGACAATGATCGCCGCCTGAGTCTAGAATGTATGAAATTCACTTTTTAAGTTAAACTATGATCATTTACTGAGGTTACTGGGCACGAAAGTTATGAATATTGTGTGTGTGTGTGTGTGTGTGTGTGTGTGTGTGTGTGAAGGGGCTGTAGGGGCGGGTGGAGGAAAAGGTCCAGCAGGTAAACATTCACTGCAGTGTCATTACAGCCAGCCCCCATCAGTCACAGAAACTGTGTGTGTGTGTGTGTGTGTGAGAGAGAGAGAGAACATAACAGGAAACATTTGACGAAAACATTTGCTCATAACAACATGATATATATGTTTTGCATGTAAAAACATAGCTCTACTGTTTATTAAATTAAACTTTTCATGGTAGCCATGAATTTTTTTGTAATTCTTCTTCAAATTCCGACTTGAAAACCAAAATGAAAAATAAATGTTGATCATAAAAATGGAAACAGAATTTTCGGTGCATTATAGAAAACTATGCCTGTCTATTTACTTCATGCGTATCTATGCAGTAGGGATGGGAAATATCCGGCCACCTCCGATACAATATTATCACGATACCTCAATGCCAATTCGGTCAATCCTATAAGTATCACGACTTTATAAATATCCAGACTTTGTTATTTTCCCCAAATTTTTAATACAATTTTAAACTTTTAAAAATCATTAGTTTTCTCACTTATAAAACAAGCGCAGCATTTAAACAATGCAAACTAACTTCAAATACAAGAGTTTAACTGAGCAGCAACATATCTCTTGTCATCCGCCATAATTATCATTTCTAAACAAACTTAGTGAATAATTGAGGGAGTGGTGACTAAAAGGCTCTAGGTTGTTGATTTGAAGATCCGGGTTCGCGTCCCCGTTGGTGGCTTGCACACAATAAAACCTGTGTCAGGTTGTGGCCGGATTGGATGGTCAGCTCTGCCGACCCCTCGAACAGTCAATTTTCCCTTTTATTGTGTGTGTGTGTGTGTGTGTGTGAGAGAGAGAGAGAGAGAGAGAGAGAGAGAGAGAGAGAGAGAGAAGGTTGAGCTTTTATTATGACGTGTGGTCTGATACGCTGCTGCGCGTAAGTGATTCAAGTCACGCGCACAGCGGCCAGAGGGAGCGCGAGACCAAAAGCGACTTCAGCGTCACTCAGGCGCGCGCGCGCGTATAAAGCGCAGCTACCTATAGCGGCTCCGGCTGACAAACACGCACTGCGCGCGCGCACACACACACACACGCGCGCACACACAGTTACACTCACTCACGCACGCACTCCACTCATCCATGTACAGTATACACACTTTTACTGCGGAGGACTGCTTTTTCAGGAGTGAAGCGCAAGAAAGTCAAGGTACAGTCTTTATGTTTCTTTTGTATTTCTCAGGTTTAGGAATAAACGGGTGCGTTTTAAAGGGGGAAAAAGTTAACAGGTGACGTGTAAGGAGGAAGAGGAGGACACACCAGGTCGAGTCACGTAATGCACCTGGAGTAATGCATAGGCATGGATGGGGGCATGAGAAAGTTTAAGGAGTTGACATGGGGGAGAAAACATTCCTGCAGGTCTTCGAGAACTTTTAGTAAGATATTAATGTGATGCTGTGATCTGTTGGGTTACATTATGCTTCTTTTGTAATCCAAGAGCAGTAATAAGCTCTGTTCTGTTCATTATGTCAAAACAAAAAGCAGAGATTTCTCTCCATCCCGCAGTGCACAACCCTTGGCTGGGGCAGTAATGATGATGAGTTGGCTTGTTTATAAAAGACCACTGCATTAACTGCTTTTATGCCACTGACTGAAAGTTCGGCTCGTGTAACTTTCCTCATTTTTCTCTCTGGATGAGTTCAAATCTGTTCGTTTTCTTTCTTTCTGGTTGTCTCTATCTCTGTCCGTGTGCGTGTGCATGGACCCAGAGGAATGCGAGTCGAAGACATTCCTCTCTGCCATGGCTGAGGAGACATCACCATCAAATGGGATTACCAGGAGAAAGCGAGAGAGAGAGAGAGAGAGAGAGCAAAGGGAAGAGGGAGAGAGAGATTGTCGTCTCAGAGCTCCATGCTCAATGCTGCCTCTAAAAGAAGGGTGAAAAGAAAACAGTCTGGATCTATTTTATCTGGTGTGTAAGCAATTACAATGTGAGCGTGAGCGAGAGAGAAAAGTGGGGGATGGTTAGTAGGACGAGACGAATGAGAAAAGTGGTATAATTCAACTGAGTGCAAGCCGAGACGTTTGTACGAGAGAGACAGAGACAGAGTGCATGGGGTTGAAGGGCGGGGTGCTGGAACGTTAAACAGTGGTGATGGTCGAGGCTGCTCAGGCGTCTATAAGATGAGAGGGAAAAGGATGAGAAGGCAAAGAGGGAAATTGTGGAAAGTTTAGGGAGATTTTCCTGCATCTCATCTGTAACTAGAGTCAGACACAGTGCTAGTGCATGGGTTTTTTTTTTTTTTTTGGGTGGGAGCCTGAGACGAAGATCAGATTTGGGTCAGGCAGGAACAAGCTCACTTAATGCCTTTAGTGCTGGGAAGTGAGTGTGTTTAACTTCATGAAGTACAGGCGGTGAATAAGATATTTGTCAGAGTTGTCGGGTCAGGTTACAGATGGGTCGAAGGTTGAAGATTTTAGTAACTGGTTAGGAAAATGACAGATCAGGGATTTAGTGGGATGAGTGTGCCAAAGTGAGTGTGTGTGTGTGTGTGTGTGTGTGTGTGTGTGTGTGTGTGTCTGACTAACAGGACTGTTGTTACGCTCAGACGTGTGAAGAATCTTGTTTCTCATCCGAATGATAAGATGAGAAAAGCCAGAGTGACTTGGCAGGCTTGCCAAAGCATTCAAGACCTTCATTTTTATTGCAATCAAGGAATGTAGGCATGGGGTGGGGTGGTGGGCTGTGAGACTGGTTTTACAGGAACCTGGGGGTTTGGGGGCGGGGTGGGGGGGGTATAGGGGGGCAGCCCAGGTGCTGAAAAGGATTTGCATCTTCTGATCCACACTCGAGTTCAGTATTGCACCAACTATGTATAAACTCCAAAGAATTAAAAGCTATGTTGTTCTTAGTCTTTCGGCTGCTACCGTCAAGGAGTCGCCACGGCGGACCATCCGATCCATACAACTTGGCTCTGGTTTGGGCAAAAAAGTTGTGGTATATTTTAAAGGAATCTGAGCATTTAATGTTTGTAAGTCTACCTTATAATAATTGAAAAACTGTGAGTCAATTACGAATCAAAGACTGACTCAGCAAGTCAATGACATGAACAAAAACATAGAGTCGATTGCACAGCTCTAATTTTTAGTCAGACGTTTTCAGTGAAGTTGAAAACTACTTGACCGAAACAGGTTTGCAGCGTTGACTTTGTGTCATGGAAATTGAAGAAAAACAGACTTGTTTGCACCTTTTTTTTCTCGAAGAATTCTGTATGTGACGCTTGCATGCATCGGTTTTTTTCTATCCGTTAATGATACATGCATTCTGTTTACATTACATCATTACATGTCAGTGATGTCACACTGGAATTGGTGTTTTCACACCACACTTGGAACACAGAGTTATCTAAATACACACAGCTAACGAAGAGGCTTTATAAAGAGGCGTGAAGTCTGGAAACATATTTCAGCTTAAATGCACAGTACAGCTTCACATCAGTTCAAAACCATCTGACTCAGATGTAAGAGACTGAGACAGACGTTTAGTCAGACCTTAGTCAGTGTCAGAGCAGCCCCCGAGCTCGGGAGTGATGATGCCATGAAGATGTAAGAGTTAGGTGAGCTGAGTACAAGCAGGTGCTGTGTCGTTTGCGTCATGATCTTCCTCTCCGGAGTGACACACTGCCGTGTCTGCGAGCGAGACGTGCCTCGGCTCGAACGCATCCTCGTATGTGCTGTTTCTTGGATTGGAGCGCTCCCAGGTTTGTTTGATCGGTGTAACGTTAATGGCCCGCAAAATCCAGAAAATAAAACGGGAATGAAAAAATTCTTCATGCTTTTCATTAAAGTGTTTATTAGTCACGTAGATTTTACTTAGGGATAATATTTTATGATTTAAATTCCTCCTCCCTTTGAAATGCACCTGTTTTGTAGCACGAAAGTCAAACTTCATCATCGTTACCAGCAGATGCACTTGCGCGAACACAAACGCACACACATGCATGTAGTTTTGCACCCTGTTTCTGTTTACAAAAGGAACTCCAATGATCATCAGCTGTTTACACTCAACAACTTCCTGTCTTCCAGCAGCTATTTCCTGCTCTGCCACTGCACACACTCACTCACACACACTACGAAGTAATTGTGTAGTCGTTTGCTAGTTTGCCTGTTTCTCGAGACGACGGTAGTCGACTTTGCCGCGGAAGTTGTCACTTTCGTCCTTTGTGTATTTGAGTATACAATTTTTAAAAAAAATCATAAACGCTTTCATGGTAGCTATGTAACTGTGACGACTGATGTATTATATATTTTTCCTTCTCAGAACATGAGTAGTACAGCAGTAGTGTCGTACCGTGTAATAATAGTCTGTGTTATAGGCGATTTAACTAGCAAATATTTCTGTATGTAATTGTAACTCATGTGAAAGTGAGAAGTGCTGATGCTGTGTGCTGATTCCACATCAGGGTTGAGAAAACCATCCAGAGTTCCTAAGTCGGAATTCCAAATTGTGGCACGTATTTAGTTGAATGCGGCAGGACGCACTGAGCTGCAGCGGCCCGTGGTGGTTTGGCATCTGCAACAGGAGTTGAACAGAGTCATTAAAATCAGAGTAAAGTGTTCTGGAAGGATGCAGCGACATTAACTGACACCGTCAGTCAGACTTGGATCACTGATTCCCTGTGTACACGACTACATGTTATACCAGGGAGTAATTAACCATCCCTGAGTCTGTCATGTGTTAAACTGTAAAGGTCACACTGCTAAGAAGAGTCAGTTCCAATACACATGCAGATGCAGTTTAATTGAGTTTTTGATGACGTCAAACCAGGACTTTTGGTAGTGCAAAAGTTTTTTGCAAAGATGTTTTGGCCGTTAAAGGAGTTCCTGGGAGGCAAGCGGTTCAGACGTGAAGTTTTAATCTGATCCTGGCTCTTACGTACAAGAAAACATTCTACCTTGATGGTATCGAAGCACTAGTGAAACGCTGGGATAAGTGCATTAGTGTAGCAGGGAATTATATAGAAAAATGAAGAGAGTTTTTTTTACTCTCATTACGGTGCTCTGTTGTTCTGTACAGTCAAAAGTCCCGGTTTGGTCTTGAACAACCATTGCAATTGAATTGATGGTCAGTTTTTGACTCAGGATCAATATAATAACCTTGTTAGAAATGTACAAACTTATGTTCCGTCTTTTGCAAATCCTTGCATTTTGACACCATCTCATCTGCTTCTTTTTCTTTTGAGTTCATTACTGCAGCATTACTGGACTTTAGTGTGCAGCAGAAGACTTTTAGGGAATAAATAGGTTATCGCTGTGTTTAGCAACTTTTTTGATGTTTATTAGATACTTTTAGTCGTTTTTAAAATGACACCGTTCCTATAAGTAAACTATGTGCTTGAGACATTAAACTTAAGCGCAGTTGAATTGAAAATCACAATTGCCGATTATCAAATGTAACCGAATTGATAGTCTACCTTTGATTCACAGCTCTAGACAAGCATCTAGACTTTTTTCCCTGCAGAATGTTTCTCAGTGGCCAGTGACAAAGTGTAACTAATACAGTCGTTTCCTGAACTGTCTGCTCAGCGTTGCTGCTTGGATGAGCACAGAGAAGAAAAGATTCAGCAGAGCAGAGAGAGAGAGAGAGAGAGAGAGAGAGAGAAGAGAAAGAGAGAGAGGAGGACTGGGCAGAAAGTGAAAGAAGGTTAGAACCAAAAAAAAAAAAGAAGAAATAAATAGGGGATGGTGAATGGCATGTGTTTGTGTGTAAAATGGTTTAGTAGTTTGTTGGCCTCAAGTGCAAATTGATAACACTGCTGCATCGGCATGGCAACAAGGAGGTCTGCTCCGTCTCCTTCTCTGGCCTCACCAAACCACAAGCCATCAGAGCACGAGAGAGAGAGAGAGAGAGAGCAAGGAAGAATGCAGTTGAAATGTCTGGATTTAGGATGTATTAAAACATTTCCTGTAAATACCCATGGATTATTTGCATTATGAAGAGGATAGCTGGACTAATCATCATCATCATCACCATAATAATAATAATAATAATGATAACAAAAGCTCTTCACCTTTAAAGGCAAATAAATAGCTTTTGTGTTTTACAACCTCCCGAAAAAAAGTGTTATTTTTAGAAAGTGGGTTATGGCGGTTATATTATGACGGTTATTCTTAGCCCAGAAACCCCAGAAAAGGATATTTTTAGATAGTGGCTTATAATTTCAGACATGCAGAACGTCTTTTGGAGAAGTAATGGAGGAGAGATGAGCTGGTTTCTGATCTAAAAGGAAAGAGAAGATAGAAGGTAGAGAAAGAGGATGTAGGTCACTGAACCCGGTTTAAGGAGTCGATGCAGATCTCTCACTGCATTAGATCAGGACATGGCTTACTCTTTATAAAGCAGGTCAACTTCTCTTAGAACGTATAACTCTTACCCACGTACTTTGCACTCAGTAAACCCGGATGACCAAATGAAAGCAAGGTTTTTGACATTTTTTTTTTTTTTTTTGGTTTTATTTAAAGCTGAAGTCTCTCCATGCAGTCGTATGCAGTTGCGTACTCTGTAAAAGCTCTTCTGGTCTCAATTACAGTGTGATTCGAGTGCTCTTGGGTAGGTCTAGACAAGCTTTGTGCACACAGACGTTTCTAACCATTCTTCCCTGCAGATCCTTTCAGTCTCTCGAGGACGTTCAAAGACCCCAGTCTGAAGCCCTGTGCACTCTGTAGCATATTTCTCTGGATTTGGCTGCATTCGTACGTCCATATTATGTCTTTCTGTCTCTGCTCCCGAAAACCACCCCTGTATCACAATGCTGCCACCGCAGGGCTTGTATTCACCAGTTCATGAGCAGTACCGGATTTTTAGTACCTGATGTTCAAAAGGTCTTCATCAGGCCAGATTTTTTTCCCTCTTATTCTCCATGTGTCCTTTAAGTGGCCACATTAGGATTTGTGTAAAATCCTGATTGATGGAGCCGTTTTATGATGGTTGTCCCTCTGGGAGTTCCTCCCGTCTCTTGTCTGAGTTGTTCTGAAGCTCTGTTCGAGTGTGTTCTCGGTCCCCACGCCGAGCTCTCTGCTCTGTCTCCTTCTCTGGCCTCACCAAGCTACTGTACAAACCACTGGCAAAAAACGTCGAGTCTGTGGAGCTGTATCCATTTCTGTAAGAATGTGGAAGTTATTCGGCTTATCTTCTTGTTGAAAGCTCTATCTATGGCCACGTCTGAAGAGGCAGCTATGTTTGGGGCTGAAATATGGCAGGCACTGGCTTTGACACATATTTTTTATTGGGTAATATTATTATGTTGTCTGCCTGGGCATTTTGTTTTGTACAGACTTTTGTTTCTTAGCTCGTTTGTTTGAATGGTGCACTGGAGAGCAGTCTGAGTGAGGGAGCAAGTTTATGTGTGTGTGTGTGTGTGTGTGTGTGTGTGTATGTGTGTGTGTGTGTGTATGTGTGTATGTGTGTATGTGTGT
>QMIH01001294.1:55913-68413 GCA_003987875.1 Clarias batrachus
TGTGTATGTGTGTGTGTGTGTGTGTGTGTGAGCGAGAGAGAGAGAGAGAGATGATGTGTGCATGTGCGCTCAGAACAGAACCAAAAAAGGAATGAAAGCAAAAAGCGCCTCAGAGGGCCGAGTGTGTTTCAGCCGTTGCCAAACTATTCCTGTAAAAGTGCACTTTCGGCGGTTGCGCACTCTGGACACGGCAGGAGAGGGAAGGGAAGCGAACGGGGGGCTGAATGGAAAGACACAAAGACAAAGAAGACACCATCGTGTGTTGTTTTAGGATGAGTCAATGTGAAAAGCATGGACCAGGACTTTTTTTTCGCATTATTTATAAGCCCTGAGATTATACAAGCTCGTTTATACATGTATTTTTTTTTCCCCCCCTTTCTTTTGCATCACCTAAAAATCCATTTCATTCCATATGCACGTGACCTCTGTCCTGCTTTTTTCCCTCTCCCCCGTCCTTCTTTCTCTTTTTCTCCGTTTGTTTTCAAGGTCTTATCAGGTCTGTCAGACTCGTTTCAGCTGCAGGAGGCGCGAGAGACAGGGAGGGAGGGAGGGAGGGAGGGAGGGAGGGAGGGTTTCCCCCTCGATTTTTAAAAAGTAAAAAAGAACAGAAAGCAGAAACCAGAGCGACTCGCCGCTTCACATCTGGAAACGGTTAGGCGAAAATGTGCTTGGAGCCTACTGACAGAGCGAGGAGCGAGGGAGCAGCCGTCATACATTACCACACATAAACCAGTATGAAAGAGAGAGGAAGCTCACTTGCTTGCCGTACTGCTTTCAGTCATTGTGAAATGTTTGCTTTGGTTTTTAAGGAATAATGTCGGGCAAGTTCTTCCGAGAGTTACACCTGAGTAGGGATTACAATGACCGAATGGAAGAACCGCTTGTTCCAGAAAGCTTTTCGATACAATGCGATTCAGGAAGTCTGACAGGGCGTTCCTTCTGGTTTTAAGAACCTTCTAATATGCACTAAACAAACATCATAATTCACAGCTCCTGAAGCGCTGTGATAAGCCGTGAGCTGTCTCTGAGACGCATTCACTGCTGAATAAACAGTAAACAACAGACTTTACATAAAGCCGACTCTTTCCTTACATACCGCATACCGCTGCGTAAAGCGACGGGTTACTTGTGTTGTATCGGCTTGACAGGTATTGACAGAGTTTCAGGCGATGTGCCCTTTAAGACTTTTATTATTTATATAATACCAGTCAAAACTGGCTCTCATGAAGACCTTCCCAGGAGAGCAAGACCAAAACCTACCACTGCTGCAGAGGAGACGTTCATTTAGAGTCACCAGCCTCAAAAATCTCCAATTGACAAACAGAAGCCTTTATGAAGGCTTTACAGATGATGAGTAGCAGAAACATCTTAATAACAACTGTCTAAAGGAGATTATTGCATGTTCTGGATGCCTTCAGCATTGCTTTACACTGTAGAAGGAGATAAATCCGGAAAGACCGTGTAATTAGAAGGTGTGTCCAAACTTTTGACTGGTAGTGTACAATTGTAGGAGACAACAGTTTTGTATTGCGAATTCTGTAAGTTTTACAATTTAATATTCTATATTATTTTAGAATTTTACAAACAAAGTTTGTAACTTTGTTTACAAAGTTTTACAAACTTAGAAAACGAATTGGCTCTTTCCACACAGTATGCCGTGCTGCCTGTCAGTGTGTGGATAGTTTATATAGAGTGTGCCACCTGTAGGAAATGTAGTGAAACGGCAACTTTTCAACACCTCAAATACAAACGTATCTAAAAAAAATAAAAATTTTAAAAAATATATATATATAATGAACTACCACGCAAAAGAATCATGATACATCACTGAATCTATTTTTGTCCCCATATACTGAATTGACTTGCAGGTCCAGGGTTGGGGGTTCAGATCTCGCCTGTGTGTGTGCGCGTGTGTGCGCGTGTGTGTGCGCGCGTGTGTGCGCGCGTTTGTGTGTGTGGAGACTGCATAGTTGTTTTTTGATTAACGAGCCAGTGGGTTGCCAGATGTTCTCCCCTCAGCAACACAAGTTCTGCTACAGTAGTGACTGTTGACGTGAAGTTTGAGCTCAGTGTATCGAACAATCACTCACTCGTTTCAGTTCAAATGGATGGAAGGTACTGTAAATAGGAGTAAATACAGTATTGTGCAAAAGTCTTGACCCCCTTACCTCTTCATATTTTGCTTCTGGAGAGCTATAGTAGCTTCTAACTTGTATTTTTAATGTAGTCTTGAGGAATAGTTCTCCAGGCTTCCTGAAGGAATTTTTGTCTCTCATTTTCAGTCCAGTCCCTGAGCAGTATCTGAGCAGTTTTAGATGAATGTTTCTGTTTGTTAAGCCACACTAATGAAGCATTAGACCATAAAAAAAAAATGTACTTAAGGAATGAACCAGTGAGAAACAGATGATGCCAGATGATCAGGTCAGTGATTAGTACACTGGTGATGCTGAATGCTGAGTGGTTGGAGCAGACAAGAGGGGAAATGAGGTCGCTGCTGAGGTTGTTACATAAACAGCCAATTCTTAAATTGTGTCTTTAGGCACTATGCAACCTGTCACAGTAAAACGTTTGTTCCCATTAATTTAATTGCTCATCATTTAAATTAAATTCATATAAAGAAATGAGGCGCTGGGTCTTAAGACTTTTGAACACTGTATTTGACACACAAACGCACACTCGCATCGCCACCTGTGCATGGGGGGATTTGGTGATCTTTAATCATGAACAATTAAAATGTCTTAAACAAACTATTATATAAAGGTCACGCACCGCTACACACACGCGCTAGAGAAAAACAGGTAGACACACAGCTCTGAGACGGCACGGTGAGTATACGTGATCTGAGTTTTGACCTGCTGTGTGTGTGGTTGTGTACAAAGTCCTTTTACCAACTACTACCTACCACGGTGACGCCATCTATTTTATTTCTTCAGTCTTTAATGGGATTCAGTCACTGAATCCAAATCCTAAAATGTACAGTAGCACGTTAAAAAGAGACAATAAAAATTTGAATAAAAGGACAAGGACGAAGATAAGTCAGACGGGAGACTGAGGGTGTTTATGTTGGTTAGAACTCTTATGAAAACTATATTTTTGGTGGGCTATAAATAGATATTAGGCATGTATCAAGTGTTACAGTGCTGTTACACTTTATGGACAATAAATCAGGACCCCAAATAATAGTTAAAGTGAAAAAGATAATGCGCATTTAAAGAAAAAGAAAATGAAAAAAAAAAAAAAATACTTTCCCAGCACAGCCTTACAGAGTGTGGAGAGATTTTTGTTATCACCTTCTGATGAATCAACACGAATGTGATGGGGGCTGCGATCTTGGGTATGCTTTTATACAACAGCTCCACAAACACCATTTATTATCAGCAGATTATGATTTGTTTGTTTTTAATTTAACTAGTTAGTTTACTTCTAATCCTTCTGCGACTGGCGGAACTAGCTAACCACGACTGGAGCTGCTGGCAACCGATAGTGTAATTAACAGGGTTGAAAGTAGCTTTAAATCCCTCGCGGTATGCGCCATGCAGGGTGAAAAATTCCACACACCAAGTAGTTCCCTCAATCAGAGGTTAGAGTGGGATTTGGGATTCAGCCTTGTGTTGTTAGCTTTGTAGCTGGCGTTAGCCGTGATCAGAACAACACGGACAGTTCAAAGGCAACATGGAATTATTAAGTAGACAGCGTTTTGTTTAAGATGGCATACCGTTATCAGATGTGTGTTTCTGCTGTAAGTGCTTCTGTGATTGGTTTTGAATGTGGCAGGCAACAAACAACCCCTAATAAATAGGTGAAATATTACTGTACACAATCAGAATTTTAAATAAATGTGTGTGTGTGTGTGTGTGTGTGGTTTTTTTTTTTCTTCCTGACTATTAAAGCATACACTCTATTCTACAAAGGCTTTGCATTTCATGACGCACATCTTGACACGTGATCAGGTCTAAGAGGAAGAGTCGTTTTGTGTTTATTCTCTTGGGCTCTGTACACAGCCTGAAAATGCTGATGTTATTCCCAGAACTGACTGTGTGGCCCTCCGTCACACGAAAAACATCTTCAGAATGGCCTTACTCTCTGTTTTTTTAAGTCCGTATTTCCAAACTGTAATGTTACAGGAACGTTTTGTGTTCAGGAAGCTAATTATAGAGCAGCTCGACAGAACGTTGTCGTGAGGTTAGTGTAACGCTGTGATACGGTCAGAGCCGTCTGTGCGCAGTGTAAGGGGGATGTGTAGAGGATGTGCAGATTACAGCCTGGCGAGGTCTCATCTCTGACCGCATGAGTCGTCGCGTTCAGCTGAAGCAAAATTGTACTTTATGGACGACTTTGAAGTGGAACCAAGCAGGACCCATTTTAGCCAAATGTCTAGGGTACTGCAGATGCATTTCCCAAAGAGCTAATATCATTAATCAGGGTTGCCAGGTGAAACTAGTTTAAGAAGCTAGTTTAAAGGCACTAGAAAAGGGTGACATGTTTTCCATTTTTTTTTTTTGTACAAGTTGCATGAAATAGCAAACTTCATAAGTCACCTTGTCTTGTGATATTATACGTTAGAAATTGTGGTGTACATATGTACACGTACTGTACTTACAATTTGTGTTTAATAGCATTGCTTTAGTACATCGCATTATGATTAATTGCTATAACGCATCATCGTGGATGTTTCACATTTCCTAGTGGAATTTAGTTTAAATATTGTCACGCTGGCAACTCACAGCAATAACTGTATAAACTGAAAAAAATCACACAGAATTGCGTGAATTCTGTCCCATTAAGTTGAAGCTTGGTGCAATTCCCATTTTTGGTCACTAGGTTTAATCAAATCTGTATAATGTTAGAGTGTGTCTACAATATTTCTCTACAATATAACAATGCTGCTTCATGATTTCACGGAAATCAACGGAATATCGTCTTGCATCTGCCCCACCTTCCCCTTTGGTGCAGCGACTAATCTACAGTTTTCTTTCTCTTTCCTCCTCCAGGAACGCAGAACAATTGAAGCAGCTCCACGATCAGGTTCTATTAGAGCAGCAGGAAGCAGCTAAGTGGCAGCAGCAGCAGCCCGAGCAAAAAGCCCTGCCCCTTCCACAGCAGCAACTACCCCAGGACATCCCGCCTCCATCCCCACCTCTTCCCCCTCCTCCCTCCTTCCAGGAGCTGGAGTGCAGCACCATGCAGACGAGCACCTTCAACTATGCTCGGCCCAAGCAATTCATCGCCGCCCAATCTCCCGGCAGCCCCGGTGCCGGGTCGCTGAGCTACTCCACCCAGTCCTCGACCTCCTCAAGCTCCAGCCTGGCATCTCCACTCTCGCCCTCCGCTACCCATAAACCGTTTGGCCGCGTCACCCTGCCGCCTTTCCAGGCGCTGCCTAAAGGAGGCAGCATGGAGTCACCAGGCTCCCCTTCGTTCCCGCCACCTCCTCCACCCTTCCTCAGCTCTAGCACGGTCACCTCTCCCTGTAGCCCAGCGCAGGATTTCCCTCCACCGCCACCTCCACCCCCGCCTCCCATCACCACAAGTCCCACCCACTCTGACAGCTCATCACCTTTCTCACCCAAGACCCAGTCACCTGCTGGGTTTCTGGTGTCGGTGCTGCCAGCCACACCCCCTGCACCACCTGTTAATGCGCTGGGGCTGCCCAAAGGAAACGGCACAGGGTAAGTGGTGTGGTAAAGAAAATCAGTTTTTTTGCTTTTATTATTTTTTGTCTAGGATTTTTAAAACAATTATTTAATTATTTAATTGTGTTTTTCGGGGGGGATTTTGATTTGGTCTAATGAAGTCTCACCGAGAACATAAGAACACACTTCATGCAGATTCACAATCCACAGAGCGCATACCTTTAACGTTCAACAACTGATCTAGAGAGCGAGACCGTTGTGATTTGGAACGTCGCCGCGGTCTCCTGGACAGAAGATCGTGTTTACATTCTTATAAGGGCTGTTTATACAGACGGAAGGACCTTTTTTTTCGAGACAGGAGGGAATGTTTATGCTCAGGCTGTGTGTACGTGTGTGTGTATGTGTGTTCTGAGGTAAAAGAAAAGGCTTTATCGAAATCTGTGTTTATGCCTTAGACTTATAGATCACAGAGTGTCTCAGAACGAGACTGTTCAGGACGCCGTTATCAGGGAGTTTTTTTTTTTTTTTTTGCTGTTGTTGAAAGAGCTGGTCTTCATGAGTTTTGACCTGCCACACACACGCGCATACACACACACGCACACACACATACACACGCACACACACACACACACACACACAAACACACACCGTACACATACACTTGCACACTATTTAGTCATTCACTCCTTACTCAGCATTAACTGGGCATGAGGTGCCAGTCCATCTCAGTGCAACATGGACACACACACACACACACAGGATTAAACCTCCGAGCTGTAAGCCCATGACACTTCTAATGGCACCACCGTACTGTACCACCCTGTACAATTACCAACCCCAAACAAAGGGGCAGTAAAACCTGGTACCCTTTCTCATATCTTATCAGAAAACTAAGAGCTGTGCATGCCTTAGATTAACATGGAGATCTTTAGTGGTGAGCCGTCTCGGCTTTATTCATGTTGATGAAATGCATACTAAATCGCACTTGCATACTAAATGCATACTAAATCGCACGTCAAAAAACAAATCTTTCCTTCTTTGGTGTTCCTACAGTTGCCTTTTATCATATCTCCATCTCTCACTCCTTTCTTTTCTCTCTGGTCTGATCTCTGGCATTCAGGATTCAGAACCAGGACGATTAAAGAGCACTGTGGAATTTCACTATTATTCAGCAATAACAGCAAATAAGAAACTCAACAGTTTGACTGTTACTGCACACACACAGAGAGAGACGGAGAGAAGATCTTTGCGTGGTTTCTGATGGACACGTCAATATTTATTCAGTGCCCAGCTGGTGTGATTTCCCCCCGGGTAGCATACATGGGGCGGGACAGCCAGCGCCTGTCAATCACAACTTTGTCTCCCGAGTTTGTGCTACGGTTTCAGTGAGAGCTGGAAACGATTTCTAAGCGGAACAGATGTTCGCCTCAATCCAGACAGGATGCGTTCCACATTTTTACAACTGCTTATGAATTTTCACACGTCCGCGAACGGGCTCAGAAGCACTTCTGCATTTTTCCAACAACAGCCGATTGTGTTAAAAACGATGATTTTAAATGATCGCTGAAAATCAAATAAAATGTCATCTAATATAATAATGCTGTGCAGTCAATCATACAGTCTAAGCAACTTTCCTAATTTGGAATCTAAAAGAATCTAACTGTAACATCATACCAGGGTCGTTCGAATCAAACCGGGACCGTTTAAAGACGACAGTTCGTCCGTGAATTATGATCCCGGCCGAGGTGGCCCAGAGCCCACTGCAGTTATGCCTGTGAACATTCGGCGAGTGGAACGCCTGATCCTTGAAAATCGATGTATACACACAATTATTCACCAGCACCACTTGCATGTTACGGAAAAAAAGTTCATCAAAAGTTGAGAAAGTCGAACACCTCTCATACTAGAAATACGTTTAATAATAAATTCATAATGATACGGCCCTATCCTGTTTTTTTTTTTTGTTTGTTTTTTTTGCATTACATTGCAATTTTTCTAATAGCACTTATTTTCTCCTTCCACTCCTTTTCTTTTTCTGTGTCAAACAGAGGGTTCCTGCGTAAGAACATCCGCACACCACACACACGGATCGTAAGCGACTCTGAGATCCAGGACTCCAAAGATGCCGTCATTCAGGACTTGGAGAGGAAGCTGCGCTTTAAAGAGGAACGCATCAGCAACGGCCAACAGGTGTGCGTCCGTGGGTGCGGCTCACTACACAGTAAAGGGCGGTTGATGTCACAGACCACAGTGAAACACCTTAAACACTCTAACGCTTACAGATAAAAGAAATCATCATTCCATGACTTCATCTTGAGATTATCATGATCTGTCACTGTACATTCAGTGTACACTATAAACACAAGGGCTTTTCCTTATAACATTACCAACAATCAGTCCACTTCTTCTGTGTGCGTATGTTCCTATTAGAAACCCAAGCAACCGAAACACCCCAGCACTGACTAAACACGGTCACTAATAGTCCACATGTTTCCGCAGTAAATTCCATGAGGATGTGAGAATGCACACATGTTGGTGTCTCTGACACACTAACGTTGGCTTTCACTCATTAATCCTGCTTGCTTTCAGAGGTTAACCTATGAAGAGAAGATGGCGCGCAGGCTTCTGGGGGCTGACAATGCAGCCACAGTGTTTAACACGCAGCCAGCAGAGGAGGAGCCCCCCACACAGGTACACACTCTATCATATACTATAGCAAAATAAGAAACAGGCCATAATATCATATTTGTTATATACACACGGATCAGCCATAACACTAACACCACCACCACTAGGTGAGTGATCAATTATAGACCAGTAAACTGGTCACACGGTCATGGGCACCCATGGCTCATTTATGGATATGGGGACCAAAGTCCAGCCTGTCTGGTCCAAAAAGCCAATGTAGCACAAATCGCTGAAAAAAGTGAACACTGGTCAGGGTTGAAAGGTATCAGAACACTGCCTCAAAGCCTGCCACATATGCGGCTTCGCAGATAAAGAGTTCAAGGATTGTTGATCTGACCTCCAAATTCCCCAGATCTCAATCTGATCAAGCATCCTAGGGAGCACCGGACAGACAAGTCCGATCCACAGAGGTCTCGTCCGGCAACCCACAGCACCCAAAGGATTCCTCACTAACACACACCCAGAGGTCTTGTAGAGCCATGCTGAGGAGGGGCAGTAGGGAAACCTAAAGCCTATGTGGATTAATATTAACATTTATTATGTTGTGGCTGATTGTTGTATACGACATGACGGATGGCATACAGTGCTGTGAAAAAATTATTTCTATTTTTAGTTTTTTATTTGAATATTTGTCATCAGGCAAATTTAATATTACACGAAGATACCACAAGTAAATACAAAATGCAGTTTTTAAATTATGATTTTATTTATTAACAAAAAAAAAAGTTGTTCAAACCTGATGAAAAAATTTACTCTAAAGTTCAATTTACCTTGCCACACCCAGGCCCCATGACTACCAGATCTATTACTGTAAATCAAGAAATCTACAGCTTTTTTGTCTTCATAATTTTTAACCATCATTTTGTATTTACTCAGGTTATCTTTGTATAATATAGAAATTTGTTTATTGATCTGAATCAATATTGATCGGAGTATGACAAATGTGCCAAAAAAAAATCAGGTATCATAAATAGTTTTCAAGGCACTATACAACAGGATTTAACAGCTTCTTCTTTTTTTTTCTGACTAAGAACCACTCAGATTTGTATTTCTCAAAGGCCACTTTGTAACAGAAACACTTGGTTGAGGAAGATTGTAAACATTTACAAGTTTAAAAAAAAAATCTAGTTGGCAACATTGTTAGTTTGGTGCTGAAAAGCCATGTGACTAGTACTGTGTCTTGTTATCTGACCAATATGGAAATCCGCTTATTGCTCCTTTAATCTCAGCTCGACTTGCACGTGGCTCTTAAGTCAGATAAATGTGTCGAATTTTTATAAAATATATCTAATTAGAAAAGAGACCATGGTAACTGTGAGGTAAGTCCATGTCTGCACAAACACGCCATGCGTAATGTAATGTACAGTATAATAGACCCACGGAGGTGTGCGGTGCAGTGTGAGCACAGAATGTGAAACCCTCAGATAAAAAGCTGCCTGTTTTTTTTGATGTTTCTACAGGAAAGCCCTTCAGCAGATTCAGAATTTGTCCCTCTAAAGGTTATCCAAACCTACTCGACTTTTCTGTCTGCCTCTTCATATCTCACTTTTCACTAGTCTTTGGCTTAAAAGCACCTGCTATGTTCACTGCGCCATTTCTCACCCATCAAAGCCCACAGCCTGAGCTGCCCATAAATCAGCTTTCTTTACAACCGTGTTCTATTTTTCGTGTCTGTGATATGATCAGGAGACGGCAATGAATATAATTGGGGAATGTGTGTACGTGTACGTGTGCGTGCTACAACCCACTTTGTCTGCACATATTTTTCCAAGGACACGCTTTTCCACTCTGTAACCTCACCCATTTTTTTTTTTCCACACCATATTTCTTAATGCTCAACTCCAGTGCCGATCGTGTCTTCTTCTTTTTCTAACTCTCTTATGTGTTTTTTTTTTTCCTCGGTCACAGGAGTACAAGGTGTCAAGCTTCGAGCAGCGACTGATCAGCGAGATCGAGTTTCGGCTGGAGCGCTCCCCGGTGGAGGAGAGCGACGATGACGTCCAGCATGACGAGAGCCCTCTGGGTGACTGCGTGGCACCTTTCTTCGACCAGAAACTCAAACATTTCAAAGTGTTCGAGGGCATGCCCGTGACCTTCAGCTGCAAGGTCATCGGAGACCCTAAGCCAAAGGTCAGAGGTCACTGTCGTTGTAAAATGTTTAAATCTCAGGAATGTTTTATAATAAGAGTAATATTCCTTTTGAATTTAGCACTTGCATATGAGAGAGAGAGATGGAGAGGGAGGGAAAGCTGAAAAAAGGAGAATGAAAGAAGTCCATGACAGGACTTAGTGGTGGAGGCTTAGTACTATTATTATTAATAACATTGAAGTTGATATTTGTTTGCGTGACAAGTCACAGCTGGGATTCCTGCCATATATGGCTCTGCTGCTCAGGCTGTCTCTCTCTCTCTCTCATTCTCTCTCTCTCTCTCTCTCTCACACACACACACACACACACACACACACACACACACACACAGCGCTCTTCAAAATATATATTAGAGATGGAGAGAAAAAAATTATTCACTGATATTTCTTTCCATCCATGTTATCTCAAATGACACTCGTGCGCAGACACACATACACACACACACACACACACACACACACATGGAATCACTGTTTTATTGCAGAGAGTCAGGAACCTCTCTAATGACACTCTAGCTTTACGTTCTCCAGTGTCGGGTGTACAAAGTAACGCATTAAAGTACTTGGAATACTTTTTTGATGTAACGAGTAATCTAATGCGTGAGGTCCGCCATTCAGGTACTCAGTTACTTAGTTATTTTTTCAAAAATGTAATCCGTTATTCAGACAATTTATGTAATCCGTGAGCCAGACAGCAGTCATTCCCAATCCATTAATGTGTGTGTGAGAGGAAGTCGTCCTACAAGCCCCGTCCCCAATAACCCGCTCACCTCTATTATTCCCGCTGTTCTAACTCTATCTTACCTATACGGTTTGACTATGCGAGGGCCGACGCGCGGAAAGATGGAAACCTAATCACAGTGCCAAAACGAAACGGCCACCGCGCGTTGGTGAGATAGGGGTATTAGTAGTTAACAGATTCTGGGCCAAACTGCGCTGAGTGATGATGGTAGAATAATTATAAAGGTCTTGACTGAAACAACATGCGTGAGGAAGCACAGAGGAGTTTTCTTTTTCTGCAGTGCTAAAATACTAGTTACTTTTATTAGAAAGTAACGCTGTAATGTAATTGATTACTTTTTAATGACAGTAATTTTGTAATGTAATTAGTTACTTTTAAAAGTAACATCCTCCAACACTGACGCTCTCATAGTGTTATAACGAACAGTACACGCAAGCACAGATTTTGCCTGTACGAGTGACCCACGTGCACTGAGACTGAGCATGGAAGACAATTTCCCATAATCCCACAGCATGCGAGAGTGAAGAATTGGCTCAGTTGTGATTTCATGACGCTCGGCAGACGAAGCGCATGCTTATATCAAACGTATATCAAAACCTCGCTCGTTTATCAAGTTAAATTTTTTTTAAATTTTGCCCGTCTTGCAAAATTCTCGCAGACCAAGTTACTCGCAATCCAAAGTTCCACTGTATATATACCATATTGGATAACATTCTTTATTATTGTCCACTGGGTTTCGTGTCTATGCAGGTGTACTGGTTTAAAGATGGGAAACAGATCTCCAAACGGAGCGAGCACTACCGCATCAGCCGGGATGCAGACGGGACGTGCTCCCTGCACACAGCCGCCGCCTCCCTGGACGACGATGGCAACTACACCATCATGGCTGGCAATCATGGGGTACGTCTGCACACCTGATCCTTTCATTTGGGCCTTTGTTAGCATTTAGGATTTTTTTCTGTTAAAGTTTTGGCTAAAGTACACACACAGAGTACACACAGGAATAAGGTGCTCCATGTCTTGCGTTTTTCAGGGCAGGGTGAGCTGTACCGGCAGGATGATGGTGCAGGCAGTAAACCAGAGGGGGCGGAGCCAGCGCTCCACACCCGGCCACATCCGCAGGTAAATGATCCTCTCGATGCGCAGGTGTGTCCGTCATCTGATCCATCGAAGCAGCCTGTCGATTTCCTGTGCTGTAATTTATGAAGGTTTCGATAGTCATTTTGTTTGATATCTAACCTCAGCTGGGTTCATCAAGGTTTCATGTGATCATAGTAAGGACGGGCCCA